>OX637565.1:895842-1111388 GCA_951800025.1 Oligia strigilis | reverse complement strand
CAGAGTTACTTACGTGTTCTGCTCGATTTGTTTACATGTTCATCGACACTTGCATTTGCAACAGCCCATAGGTTGCTTGCTACTGTAAATCCGCCGCGGAATAGTTCATGTCAAATCAAATGTTTATTTGCTATATATCACACAATCTTCAATCTTGTAGTATCTATTGTTATCTCACGAAGCGACGCGCGCTTTACCTGTGGTTACCAAGTATACAAACACGCTGTGTTAGTTCCCAAACATGTAAACAAATACGTGCTTATGAAAAAAAAAACTTTAAAACCCACTCATAAAGTTTAGTTTGCGCTACAACTTCAATCATTTTTATAACTTTTTCATTAATGTTAGTCACCCTGAATTATAACTCGTTGCTTCATTTTTCAGATATGATTATAACAATGTAGTTTCCCTACTTACTTGGTAACTTCGCACATATTTTAAAGATTTTTTAAAACTATTAGGTGACGTAATTCCGGTCTGACTGCACCTCGGTTGACACTTTGACGTGTAGCTCATTCCTTTTTCGTGCGCGGTAGCTATCGCACGCGCCCTTAAGGGCAGGCCCAAAGGAAAATCTACAATCTTAGATTAGATTTAAACAGTAGTAAATCATGTTCTAATTGGAAAAAAAGTATATGGCAGGAAACTTCATTATAAATGTGAGGGTCGACCCAGACGAAAACATGATACGATAAAATTATCTCGATAGAAAACCATCACAAAGTTACCTCTAATTTTCAACTAATTTGGTTTGCATTCTATTTTGGTGCATATTACTGAACCACAAATTAGACAAATAATAACACTCATTATAACCGAGCGATGACCCAAGCGATTTTTTAAAATAATGTCTATTTTAAAAGATAATCGAATAAAAAGCATTTGGCGCTTACTACATTTTTAATCCGCGAGATACGCTGTCTTCCGTCTCGCGTGACACGAGCTTGAGGCATCAGTTTGTTTCACCAGTCAGTACCCCTCGCTCTGTTGAGACGGGAAGTCTATGACAATTTTCTCCGCGCCTAGCAACCATTATTATTATCGACATTTTGTTGAATAATAAATGGGAAACAAAAAAATACAATGAAAAAGCGAGAACTTAAACACTTGAAGACTAAAATGATTGCTAATTGCCGAAGTCGAAGGTTTGTATTTATATCAAGGTACTTATGCGTATAGTATACGCAAAATAAACAGATAATTTGACCGCTTCGATATGATCGTTTATTGTTTTCGTGCGAAATTATATAATTTAGCTAGAATTTATTTTTGATAATATGTGAGTGTTGTCCACGCTTCCTCACTAAAATTAGAAATACGAAAAAATTACAATATCCCTCCCTCTCGACCCGTCTCTTTCTTTGTTTGTTACTTTTTTACAACTAGTCGAGTGAGGTATTACAACAAAGAATCTATGATTGTTCCAAAAACTCGCTTGTTTTAGGTATCAGTTCCCGGAAAAGGATATTAATCGAGTGATCGAGTTTGTTGATGGTTCTATCGGTAGTACCATTGAGGTCGAAAACAATTTTAAACCCGACCTGAGGTACACCGGCAGAAGTATAACAACAAGCAGAACACGACTGTTCTATGCATATACGTTGCCGGCGGCCATACAGGTAACTACGAAGCGAGCGAAGCATGCCAAGCATACCAAGCAGGATATCGAAATTGACGATATTGAACGCATTGCTTAAATCCAATAAGCAAAGAATCGTCAGATTTCCTCCCCATGCCTAAGCGTATGTCATTAGTAACGTTCACTAGGGTACAGTAGCGGTGCTGTGATCAGGATGAAATCCGGATTGGAAAATATTCAGCAGACTATTCTTGCAAAGAAATGCACTAAGCTGATTGTGAACAAGGTGTTCAAGGACTTTGGAGAGGAAAGGCAAGATGGAAGTAGGTCGGTATTCTGACCACATCGGAAGGAAAGACACCATAGGATATAGAGTAGTTTAGGATAATATAGCATAGAATAGGAAGGATTTCGTCGAGGACATCCCAGCATCATTTTCCAATTGACATAGTCACTACTAACTGCATTAGACGTGATTCTTAACATCACAATCAGAAAATTTACTAAAAATAAATGGGGGATGGTCCGGAGTTGGAACATTTGAAAGATAGTTTACTGTAGCTGCTTTTAAGGTCCCATTACAGTACAGGTGAAGATGAGAAGTGTTGATTCAGTAAATCAATAATATGTATCTAAGAATCGATTCTTGGCGTGATTTTAATTTCCATGGATTTATGAAATTTCTAGACTTTACCTAGATCTCCGTTTTCAAGTGATGTGTGGTTATGGCGGCGTTGGGAATCTCTACCGGTGGGTATTATTGTTATTGCAGCGATTGCGAGCATCCACAAGGACGGTTTGACGAAGAGGGCCGATACTTCAATTTTGTTCTAGTTTCAGCTTTCTTATGCATGATGCTTCTAATATCGTCGCAGATGCTTGATTTTTTACTGCATGAATTGAGGGTGAACATCGTATAGCTGATTGTCTATCAGAAGATTGACTTTTTCATCCATTGAATCGACACTGAATAAAGGACCCGACGAAAAATAAATTCAAAAACAATTATTGTGAAGATTATAAGATATTTCTTATCATTGTGTTTGATTTGCTTTTATACCTTTTGGATTTTTATCACCTATTTTATCACTTCTAATTTTTTATGGTGGAATGGAGTATACAGAACTTTTATTTCTCAACATACAAACACAAAATAGGATTGCATTGTATATATTACATAAGTAAAGACATTCTTATCCCTGCACACATAGTATAACACAATAAAGGTACAGTCATAATAAAAGTACATTTTGCGAATTGATGATTTTGTGAAACCGAGAGCGTAGCGCATATTACTATTTTGTCCAAAGAAATGTAAAAATAGAATTAAAAAAAAGTCTTTGTTTTCAGGGTTCCGTAGTCAACAAGGAACCCTTATAGTTTCGCCCTGTCCGTCTGTCCGTCCGCAGCTTAGCTCAGAGACTCTTAGTACTAGATAGCGATAATTTGGCATGGATATTATTTATGTCGCATTACTGGATGGCCGAGATGCGATACATCGGGTCTTCTTCACGATCCAACATAGTTTAGATAGGTGTGGGCACTGCAGTGGGTACTCGAACGAAAAGATTATTTGAATTTGAAGTAACTTTAATAAACTAGCGATTAACAACCGAAACGCACACGTGCGTTGGTATTGAGCGTTTGCCTAGTATGTCCGAGCTCGACTGTCGACTGTCGCAACACTCGGTCTCTCCACCAGTCGCTCGCTTGCATTTCCGATCACATGATTTTTCGTTTACCAATCAAATTGTTAGATGGCGCTGTTCGCTATACTGTGGCGCCATCTATCCGATACGACATATATATTAATCACGCCGAGAAAGTGGTAAAATAAAAAAAAAATAAAAAAAATGGTACGTTCTCTACACGTAAAGTGGGGATGTTTTTTTTTCTAGTCTACCCCGTGGTGTGGGGTATCATCGTATAGGTCTTTCAAAAATATTGCGGGTTTGTGGAAACAATTTTGCGATTCAGGGATCCGTTTTAATTTTAGTTAGAGTCAAAAACCACCATTTAGCTGACATGGGTTCTGCCTGCCTGCCCTGCCATCTAAATGGTTGTCTTTGGATATGTGAAAAAATTCATGGTAGTAGTATATAATAACGAAATTAAAAGGAAAACTCACACACACTCACATCACAGCTAAGTAGGCTTTACAAGTTTACGAATAATAGTCGACCAACTTACATGACGTATGGGAGAACATGATTTTCAACTATAATGTTAAGTTTGTTCTTGGGTAAATTCATTTCAACTACGGAACTCTTCATTGTGCGTGGTCCGACACGCACTTGGCCAATTTTTATCTGAATATCCTGCATATACTACGCAAACGCACTGCACTTGAAGTTTAGTGTACAGAGTTTCGTTGCGCGCGTCGTCATGCCACCCGCGGTTGTTATTTGCACTAATGCGGGGGTTGGGAGACGCGCGGGTGAAATCAGATTTTATCCTGTCATTGGGCCCACTCTTAAGCATCATGCCAAAAAGAAGCGCGCAATCAAAAATTGATCACTACGCTAGGAAAATTAGAAAAATTGAAGAAAAACAAAGACCGTTACAATCGTCATCGGATGATGAAGGTAAGCAAAGTATACTTTATTCTTTGGTGATCTAGAAGTGAATAGTGAAAATATCAGTTTTTGTAAATGCTCTGGGATTGACTGCGAGTCAATAACTTTGACATTGTTCAAAACTAAATTATAAAAGTTAAACTTTAATATTGTATCGGGATTGACTGCGAGTCTTTAACGATGACAAACAAGCACAGAAAATACGTACAATCTAAAACAGATGTAACGTTAACGTGCAAAATCAAATAAGAAATTTTATTCTTTAATATTGCATCGGGATTGACTGCGAGTCTTTAACGATGACAAACAAGCGCAGAAAATACGTACAATCTAAAACAGATGTAACGTTAACGTGCAAAATCAATTAAGACATTTTATTCTTTAATATTGCATCGGGATTGACTGCGAGTCTTTAACGATGACAAACAAGCACAGAAAATACGTACAATCTAAAACAGATGTAACGTTAACGTGCAAAATCAATTAAGAAATTTTATTCTTTAATATTGCATCGGGATTGACTGCGAGTCTTTAACGATGACAAACAAGCACAGAAAATACGTACAATCTAAAACAGATGTAACGTTAACGTGCAAAATCAATTAAGAAATTTTATTCTTTAATATTGCATCGGGATTGACTGCGAGTCTTTAACGATGACAAACAAGCACAGAAAATACGTACAATCTAAAACAGATGTAACGTTAACGTGCAAAATCAATTAAGAAATTTTATTTCTTACACTACCCTCAGAATTGTTATCTTCACAACCTTAATTACAAATTGTAATTTTAGGTAGCGAAGATCCTGATGTGGTCCCAGGCAATGATAATGAAGCTATTATGGAGCCAGTACCCGTGCCAACCGACGTACCACAAGACGTGGAATCGGAATCTGGCGACATTCCTAACCAACACTATGCCCAGGCGGAACCCTGTCCCCCTTTTTTTTTTTTTTTTTTTTACGTGGAGAAATGCTCATGCATTCTGCACTACCACGGGGAGATAGTGCAGTTATGTGGGACTCTAACCCACTAAAACTCCACGGTGTCCTCCTCTGCCGCTTATGGCGGGAACACGGGCACGCGTTAGCACTCATCCGTGAACCCGCCGCGGCTGTCCGTCACCGGACCCTTCTCCGGGGAGTACTCCCCATCACCGGCGCACCAGAACACATAGCACGCCGTGACCACCCCAGGGACCAAACCAGCACATGGACGCCAGACGACCCCGTCTCTGCCACCCTTGGTCCCCTTGCGACGGGTCAGGTCATTGGCCCCGCCGCCTGCCAATTTTCGGCCGCAGAGGATAGGGAGAGTGGCCAACGTCATACCAACACTCCTCTTCCCCTGCGGCCCCACCGCGTCCGCCATCGAACGGTGGCGACCCCGTCAAGGCCGCGGAAGGTAGGGAGAGCGGCGCACCGTAATACCGGCACTCCTCTCCCGCCGCGGCCTCCAACCCTCAGCCGCGATGCCTCCGGTACGACATCGCGGCCCGCCTCAGTTGCGATGTCGCCCAAGCGGCACCGCAACCTACATGTTGGCCGCTACGTCGTCGGCTTGTCGGCAAAAGCCCTGACGAGCGGCCCCTCCTCGGGTTCCTCTTCGCTTCACCGTGGGTGTCCAAGCCACGGCTACTGAGCCCCCCCGCCTCGACAATGCGGGAACCCACCGGGGGGGAACCCTGTCCCCCTGAGGCAACTACTGGTAGCATGGAACCTGAGTTAGACTGTTAGATCCTGATCTACTGTCGCCACTCGGTGAATCCACATCAGATTCGCCTGACTACGGCGATAACATTCACGATAATCTATCGCAGTTGTGGCTTCCTTTGCTAAGGAAAGGAATGCCTAAAGAAAACAAGGACAAGGTACTGAAAGAGTACCTTGTGCCAGACAATTGTAGGCTCCTTCAAGCACCCAAGTTGAATGCTGAAATCTCGGCGGCGGTACCGGACATGGTTCGCAACCGCGACAAGACACTTACAGCGTCTCAACAACAGCTAGTGCGGGAATCACCGCCATCAAGGCTCGAGTGAAATTAATCACACCTAGCTTGGACAAGGCATTCATAAATATCATCAACGAGTCCGAACGGGATAAATCACTGTTTGGCTCGTTCTTATCAGAAAAAATTAAAGCCGCCAAGGCCATTGAAAAGCAAGGCCTTTCCATAAAAAAGACCGCAAAGTTTCAATAATACCCGCCAGTCCTACCCGGGAAACTGGAACCTGCCTCCTCGATACCCAGCGAACAGGGGGGGGGGGGTGCATACAGAGGCCGATGACGACGGCGGGGAATCGCTGTCCGTACATGATGTCAGCACAGCCGCCACAACGCCCGGCCTCGCAGGACAAACCTCGGGCTCCCGCTCAGCGTCACCGTTAACGCAGGTACATGCGGTTAGACTTACCCAATTTTATGACCGATGGCTAAAAATAACAATGTTGTTCTTGATTGGTTAAAAAATGGTTATCCAATACCCTTTCATACACATGTACGACAATCAATAATACCTAAAACAACCTATCAAATACTGAGAAATCAGATATGATGAAAGCCGTTATGAAACTCAAATCTTTAGGGGCTATCTCAGAGTGCAATGTGACTAAAGATCAATTTATTTCTAAAATATTCCTCACACTAAAACCTAACGGCGATAAACGCTTTATATTAAACCTAAAAACCTTAAACAAGCTAATCAAGAGCGAACATTTTAAAAATGGAGGATTACCGAACAGCGTGCAAATTGATACTGTTGCGTCCTAGACTCGTTTCCGAACGCGGCCTTTGTGACGTTTTGGGCAACTGTCACTGTCATGTCACTTGTAATTCGTTTTTTTGTTCTAAGACATGGCTTTTTGTTAAAATTTGGGAAATCCAGTTTAATCCGTGTAGAACTTCGAACTATTGATAAAGATTTGTTACTATTTGGCCAAACACCCCTTTTGTGTGTTTATTCCCGGGATAGTTTGTGCATTTTGGGGCTAACCTGCCGTTCTAAGGTGAGCCACCCACCGCGCGTGCCGTGGCATAGTTTTGGAACAGACAATCGGTGCCGAGTGCGATCTGTTTAGTTCAGGCCCTAAGCCTACTTGTGAACAGTTGAACAATTGGTGTGGTGCATCCCGTGCCGTTGCTCGCCGTACGGACCGGCGTCCTTTGGAGCATCGTCGGATCTGACACCGACTCCACACACATTACACATTCAAAGACACTTACACACACACACAGAACCGGCGTGACCTGCAGGGCGGATCGTCACCAGCACAGGTAAGTGAAACCCATTTGGAACCGTGCACCTAGCTTCTGACGTTTCATAGGTGCCCATGTAGGTTATGTGAGACGGACAACTTAAATTGATTGAGGCAAGATAAGCTTCGCGATTCGCGAACCTTTCGACAGGCCAGAACTTGCCCTGGTTTGGCGTCGAACAACTGGTAGCAGAGCGTGGTTCATGTTGAACATTTTAAATTGATTTGTTGCTGTGTCAGCCGGGCTCACAGTCAATTGTTGACATATTTTTAACACCCTTGTGGTTGATACCAACAACGGTTTATACAACCCATTTGGAATTTTTGTTGTTGGAATTGTTGTTGTTGGTTTTATTGTTATAATGCAATTATTGGTTAAGTACAGGGTCGGATTTGAGATTAGTATTAAAATTTAAGTTTAAATTTCACTGTAATAATCTATTAGGTACCCATTGTTTTGTTGTCTGGCTACTATTAAAACTTTATTTTGATTTGATTGTCACAATGGCCTCACTGAAAGCAGTGAGGGAGGCAGCTGCTGGATTGACCTCACAACTGAGGTGGTTCACCTCAGCAGCAGCAACCACTGAGCGCTCTGAGCTTGAAGAGGCTACGCTCAGTCGGTCCGAGCAGTTGAACTCGAGACTCAGTGCTGTTGACGCGTTGCTCACACGCTTCAATGAGTTCATCGGTGACGTGGGCCTGGAGATGCTGGACCAGGCAGCCCGCGATAAGGTTGTTGGTGACTACGACCAGATTTTGTGCCTGGGGGATGTCATCAGCCAACGAGCTCGGGAAATTTTGAAGAGCCGGGTGCCTGTCCAGGCCAAGCCGGAGGCCTCAGTGGTTACAGGCCCCGGACTGTTGAGTAGACTGCCCACACTGGAACTGCCACATTTTGACGGTCGCTTGGACCACTGGCTGGGCTTCTTGAATCTCTTTGAAAGCTTGGTTGATGCCCGCCCGGACCTCGGACCCGCCCAAAAGTTGGCCTATTTGTTGTCTGTCCTGGAAGGTGAGGCCAGAGCCTTGGTGCAGCACTTACCGGTGACTGACTCAGCCTACCCTACCGCTCTGGAGCTACTCTCCCGGCGGTACCAGAACAAACGTTGTTTGGCTGACGTTCATATCGACCAGATTTTGGGATTACCGGTCATCACTAGAGTGTCAGCATTGCGTACGGACCTGCTGAACCCGTTGGTCACAGCGACCAACGCTTTGAGACGATTGCAGTTGCCGGTGGACCATTGGTCTTACCTGTTGGTGCACATAGTGCTGCAATTACTCCCCGCTGACTTGAGGTCTCGCTTTGAGCAGAAGTATGGTGGGGATAGTTCCACCCATCTTCCCCCCTTTGATGACCTCGTCAAATTTTTGGAAGACGAGTGCAGATTCCTAGACAACGCTCGGGGTGCCACGGGGTCACGCCAATCGCCTTCCCGGCCGAGAGACCAGGGACGGACTAAAGCCAAGGGGCCTGTTGATGGTCGAGCCGCCCCCCGTTTTGCTGGCACCCAGAGTCGTCCTGATTGCGACTTTTGCAAGGCCACGGGGCATGGTATCGCAAAATGTAAGGCGTTTTTGGAATTGCACGTAAGTGCCCGCCGCCGAATTGCCAACGCACGCCGCCTGTGCTTCTCGTGCTTGGGGGCTCACTTCCATCGGGACTGCCCAAAACCCCGACCATGCAAAATTTGTGAAGGGGCCCATCTTGAGGTTTTGTGCGCCAACGCGAACCGCTCGGGCAGATCAACGTCTGATGAGGGTTCGCGCAGGGGGGGGTATCATGGAGACGAGCACCGAGCTTCTGGCACGCTGATTCCGAACCAGGTAGAGGCCCGCAACTTTGACGACCGCACTCCACCCCCCGCGCACGTTCAACGGGAGCCGCGCGAGCGCCATTTGATCTCCCCTCGTAAGGGTAATCGCGCGGCTGCTGCTAGGCAACCCTGGCCAGATCAGCACCGCTATCTTTCCCCTCCGCTCGCGGAACGCCCCCGGTTGGAGCCGCGCCCCCCGCCTTTCAGGCACCCGGTGGGATATGCCCCTCCAGCGATGGCGAGCGGCTCGGGACACCGCGCGGACGAAGCGTTCGAGTGTTACCCTCGTCGTGAAAGACTGGAGCCTGGATGCGGCGAACGATCGCCGCCCAGGCATTGTTAGGAAATTGGCGCCTGCCCCGCCAAGGGACCTCCCCCGATCGAGACGGTTTTGTTGCCAACGGCCTCGGTCAAGGTCTGGGGACCCCGGGGTGACTCTGTTGTGGTCCGTGCCATTTTGGACACGGGAGCCCAGGGTTGCCTTTTGTCATCCTGGTTAGCGGGACAGGTGGGCCTGGATGTGAGTGACTTTCCAGGAAACATTCAAGGAGTAGGCGAAACAGCCGTCACTACTGTTGAAGGAAAGACTTGGTTTGAGATCACTCCTGTGAGTTGTTTGTACCCTAAAATTGGCGCTCCGGCCCTTATACTGCCGAATATTTTGGGTACTCATCCCCAACGTCAGCTCTCTTTGGACTTGTTACGGTTGACGTCAGGCCTGGATTTGGCTGACCCCCGGTTTGATTCCCCTTGTACAGCGCATTTGCTATTGGGTTCCGATGTGCTAGGAAGAATAATGTTGGGTAATACAAGGGTCTTGCAGCCGGAGACCCCATGGCGCCACTATCGAGGTTTGGTGGCTATCTCGACCATCTTTGGCTTTGTGGTGATGGGCCCAGTGTTGAAAGATGTCCCTCTACCTGAGCCTGATTTTGTGTTAGCGTCCGGCTCCGCTCTTTCTGACGCCGTTCAGAGGTTTTGGCAGGTTGAGGAGCCCCCTCAGGTGGACCACTTGAACCCGGAACACGAGGAGTGCGAGTTGTTCTATCAGAATAACACTGGTCGACTCCGTTCCGGTCGGCTTGTGACACGGCTACCCTTTGTTGCGGTGCGACCACCTCTCGGCCAATCCAGATCCACGGCCGAGAGGAGATTGTTAGCGATGGAGCGCCGCATGGCCAGGGACCCGGTGCTACGCCAGAAATATTTGGACTTCATGCGCGAGTACGCAGACTTAGGACACATGTCGGTGTCAAATTTAGATTGGCGCTCAGTCGAGCATTACTTCCTGCCGCATCACGCGGTCCTTAAACCGTCCACAGGTAAATTGCGCACAGTGTTTGATGGGTCTGCGCGGACTTCTTCTGGTGTCTCTTTGAATGATTGCCTGCATTCCGGCCCCAAATTGTTGAGGGACCTTTGTGACGTCATCACGTGTTTTCGTCGTCATCAAGTAGTCTTTGTGGCCGACATCAAAATGATGTTCCGGCAAACGGTTATTCACCAGGACGACAGACGTTATCAGTTGATCCTGTGGCGAGAGAACCCTCAAGAACCCATGATTGTATACGAGCTCAACACGAATACGTACGGTCTTCGATCGAGCCCCTTTGTTGCTATTCGTTCGCTTTGGGAGCTCGCGGACCGAGAGCGCTTGAAGTTCCCGCGGGCGTCCGCCATCTTGAAGACAGACCTATACGTCGATGACGTCTGCACTGGAGCTCCCACAGTTGAAGAAGCTATCCTGCTGCGTGACGAGTTGGTCCAAATCTTGGCTTCCGCTGGCTATGAGTTGCGTAAATGGGTGTCCAACTCGCCGGCGTTATTGGAAGGCGTGTTGGAGGATCATAGGCAGGATCCTCATTTGTTTGAGAACGTTGACAACCCCGCTATGATGGCCGTTCTCGGCGTTCAGTACCGACCAGTCCAAGACACCTTTACATACGATGTCGAGTTAGAGTCACCTCACACTTGGACTAAGCGACTTGTGTTGTCTACTGTCGCGAGAACCTTTGACCCGAATGGTTGGATATGCCCAGTGTTGTTTTGGGCGAAATGCTTTCTTCAGCGCCTTTGGACCGCGGAACTCGGTTGGGACGAGCCACTTCGGGAAACCCTGTTGGAAGATTGGCTCCAATTTGTATCCTCACTCCCTGCGGTCAACGAGGTCGCGCTATCACGCGCTATCCTCCCTCCTGGGAGCTATACCGCCACCCTTCATGGGTTTTGTGACGCGTCTTCGCACGGTTATGCAGCCGTTGTTTATCTGCGCACAGTTAGCGCGACAGGCCAGGTGAAGTTGTCACTGCTCATGGCCAAGAGCAAGGTGGCCCCCCTCCGAACGGCATGGACCATCCCTAAGTTAGAGTTGTCAGGGGCAACGCTTCTCGTGCGTCTGTTAAACCACGTTGCTCACACCTTGGGTGGAACTGTGGACATTCGGGCTTCTTATGCCTGGACGGACAGTCAAATTGTTTTGTGTTGGTTGAAAACGTCCGTCCACTCTTTGGAGGTCTTTGTTGCAAACAGAGTGTCACAGATTCAGAATTCTGAAACGCCTTTGATTTGGAGGCACGTCCCTGGAGACTTGAACCCCGGCGACGTAGCCTCACGGGGTTGCATGGCCCCCCGCTTGATTGTTCACCCCCTCTGGTGGGGACCAGACTGGCTGACTCGCCCCGAGGTTGATTGGCCTCGAACGCCAGTCTTGATGTCGGATCCTGTGCCCGGGCTTAAGGTGCTCGCTGTTGGGTCGAAGGACCCTCCGTTCGATCCTGATTTTTTGTTGAATCGATACAGCTCCCTCGACAAATTGTTGAAAGTTACCTCGTGGATCAGGCGTTTTGGTCACAATTCTAGAAATCCAGGGGACAAGCTCCTGTCACCGGTTCTCTCTCCTCAAGAACGACAGGAGTCACTCCTGCTTTGGGTCCGCTTTGTGCAGGGTGCACACTTTGAAAAGGAGATTGAGACCTTGAAGACTGGTAAGATTAAGTTGTCGGGAGCCGTTAGTAAGCTGAATCCCTTTTTGGATAAATCGGGCCTTTTGCGTGTTGGAGGACGGTTAAGGCACTCTAGCCTTCCTTATGGTGCCCGTCATCCCCCTTTGTTGCCCAAGGAAGGCCACTTGATACAATTGTTGGTGACTGATCGTCACATTGGGAACTCACATGCCGGTTGCAATGCGCTGTTGGCCATTCTGCAGCGAGAGTTTTGGATCCTGTCGGCTCGTCGTACTATTCGTAGCATCGTCTTCCGTTGCATGCCGTGCTATCGAACTAAGGCCTCCACTATGCAGCCCCTAATGGGTGATTTGCCGGCCGATCGTGTCAATGAGGCTAGGCCTTTTGCTGGCGTTGGAACGGATTTTGCTGGTCCCTTTTCAGTGAAGACGTCTACCCTTCGTAATAGTAAAATTGTTAAGGGCGTATTTGTGTGTATTCGTCTGCCTGTCAACTAAGGCAGTGCATTTGGAATTGGTCACCTCCCTCTCGACAGAGGCTTTTGTGGCGACCTTGGATAGATTTGTGTCTCGCCGTGGGTTACCTTCTTTAATCAGGTCCTGATTGCGGTACCAACTACAAGGGCACGAGTAACTATTTGAAGGAGGTATACGCCTTCCTTAATGAGAGCCAGGTTGACATTGGAAACAAATTGGCCCGCCGAGGTGTCACTTGGTTGTTTGACCCGCCAGCCTGCCCCACTGGGGGGGTATTTTTGAGGCCGCGGTGAAAGCGGCAAAGGGACACTGGCGGAGATTGTTGGGAGACACCGTTCTCACCTTTGAGGAACTAGCTACGGTATTTTGCCGCATTGAAGCTGTACTAATTCGCGTCCATTGTGCCCGCTTTCTTCAGACCCGAACGACTTGGAGGCTCTAACACCGGGCCATTTTTTGATTGGACAGCCACTTGTCGCCCTGCCGGAGTACCCTCTTGTCGATGTGAGCCATAATCGGCTCTCGCGGTTTCAGTTGGTGCAACAGCTCGCTCAGAGCTTTTGGCGGCGTTGGAGCTTAGAGTATCTGCACATCCTTCAGCAGCGCGTCAAGTGGACAGACAAATCTCATCCGCCCAAGATAGGAGACCTCGTCCTGATTAAGGATGCCAACCTTAAGCCTTTGCATTGGCGCAGGGGGCGCATTCTCAATTTGGTGACTGGCTCCGACGGGGTCCCTCGTTTCGCTGAAGTTTTGGTGGACGGATCGGTCATGAAGAGAGCGGTCGCAACTTTGTCAAGACTGCCAATTGATTAGCGGACGGGTAGGCCGTCCGGGGGGGGTAGATGTTGCGTCCTAGACTCGTTTCCGAACGCGGCCTTTGTGACGTTTTGGGCAACTGTCACTGTCATGTCACTTGTAATTCGTTTTTTTGTTCTAAGACATGGCTTTTTGTTAAAATTTGGGGAAATCCAGTTTAATCCGTGTAGAACTTCGAACTATTGATAAAGATTTGTTACTATTTGGCCAAACACCCCTTTTGTGTGTTTATTCCCGGGATAGTTTGTGCATTTTGGGGCTAACCTGCCGTTCTAAGGTGAGCCACCCACCGCGCGTGCCGTGGCATAGTTTTGGAACAGACAATCGGTGCCGAGTGCGATCTGTTTAGTTCAGGCCTAAGCCTACTTGTGAACAGTTGAACAATTGGTGTGGTGCATCCCGTGCCGTTGCTCGCCGTACGGACCGGCGTCCTTTGGAGCATCGTCGGATCTGACACCGACTCCACACACATTACACATTCAAAGACACTTACACACACACACAGAACCGGCGTGACCTGCAGGGCGGTCGTCACCAGCACAGGTAAGTGAAACCCATTTGGAACCGTGCACCTAGCTTCTGACGTTTCATAGGTGCCCATGTAGGTTATGTGAGACGGACAACTTAAATTGATTGACGCAAGATAAGCTTCGCGATTCGCGAACCTTTCGACAGGCCAGAACTTGCCCTGGTTTGGCGTCGAACATCGTTGCATTCGTTATTTCGTGAAAAAATCGCAATTGAAAGTTGCCAAGTGTTGACATATTAGTGCTCGTGACTGTACATAAATGGTTAAATAAAATAAATAAATAAGGATGTTTTTCTAAAGGTGGTCTATAGAAGTTCAAGCTAGAAAAAAACAACATTCGTTGGTTATTTTTTAAATTAGAATAAGTAGTCAAAGTTAAATTATTTATTTCAATTAGGCCATTAAATGGCACTTTTGAACTTCTACTTCAAAACAATAAAGTTAACTGAATAATACCTTAAAATTAAATAGGTACGCGAACTTTTAATTTTCCAATTATTTTGATTCACATTTCTTCTTTTGAAATGCTTTAAACTCTCACAAAGGCAAAGCACTAGGGAAAGATTTTTGAAAGTTCATCCCCTACAGGTATGATGGTATGAGCCACCGACTTACGAAATTAAAGTTATTTTTCACTTTGTAGTGTTTTTTTGGAAGTTGGTTTTTTTTTTGTTAACCTTTTGAACGCCAGAGCATAAACGCACGCGCGTGCCCTCCACGCCAAGCCACAATTTTAAATATTTAAGGTATACAAATAAAAACACACAAAAGTAATGATTTAATTGTTTATTTCGTGATAAAATGCACCGCATTTTTTGTCACATATTTGTGTCGCTCGTAATAGGATAGGTGACACACGACTGGCGTACAGGGCACGCGCTTGCTTGTCACGTATATGTGACAATGGCGTTCAAAGGGTTAAAAAGTTTTTTTTAAACACCACAGACCTAGTACTAGGCTGTAAAAACTAGTAGGTAGGTGGTATGGTTTGTATGTAAGTTCGTAATTTTTGCCGTGGACACAGCCTAAATAGTGAAATAATCTCACCAAATTCTCACACTCTCGAAAAAACACATCGTAGGGGACGTCACTCAGGTGCGTGGCGTTGAAAAATATCATATTCCTCCCCTTCACAACTGTTGAGCACACCAGCGGCTTACAGGCGTGATTTACACAAGTATTTATTAAATTATTGATTGCCGACACTTTTCCCAATACAACAATATTTTTTGTACCGTTCGGTCGCATCTGGTGAGGCTCGGATCGATTCCAAAATAGTTCGGGTATTGGATTAGGTTTGAAACTAGTGTGATCAATTAGGCTTTCCATGTTAGGTGCCCAATTTATTTATTGACTTCATTGATTTGTTTGCCTAACCCTTGTCAAATAGGGTAAATAAAAAGAGGAGACGGGTCAAAGTGCCCTAATTAGGCTCTATTATTTTTTACCGACTTCAAAAAAAAGGAGGTTATCAATTCGATATGTATGTATGTAATATTATTGGAATTGCATTATATTCACATATGATGATCTATTAGGGCTTCCAAACAAATATACAAAATTTCATAGACGTATGTATGTATGTATGTATGTATGCATGTATGTATGTATGTTTGTCCACGCATATCTCCGGAACTATTAATCTGATCGTGACCATTCTTTTTTTATTGGCTTACATTTACTTCAACTTAGGGAACAGTGCAAGTTTCATCAAAATCGATTCAGTAATTTTCAAGATATGGACTAATACGTGTAAGTGTGACGGCCTGGCTTATTGATAAGAGCTACTACGGGTGTAGTGTCAAAGGGAAAACATCTCAAAACCTTGGTCAAATACTAGTGCAAAAACTAAAAATTACGAAATAAAAAGTAATTTATAAAAATTAAACCGACTTCAAAAAGAAATTAACTCAAAATTATGAAATAACTTTAATTTCGGAAGTCGGTGGCATAAAACTAAAATACAGATCCCAAGACACCGACTTTCGAAATTAAAGTTATTTCATAATATTGAGTTAATTTCTTTTTGAAGTCGGTTTAATTTTTTTAAATTACTTTTTGTTTTTTGAAGTGAAAACTTCTTTAGACACGTTGGGCATTTTTTGAGATGTGAAAAAACCATTGAACTCGTGACACTGTTACCGTAACCGACACCGCGCGTGTTTTTTTTTTCTAAGACGATTAAAAAAATACACACGTACCTTAATTGTTCAAAAGTTTTTTTTTTGCTATAAGTTCGAGTTATTACCACATACAGGAAAAAAACTGTTATTTTAACATTACAAACAGACACTTTAATTTTATTTATTAGTATAGATTTTATTAATTTATTATTTTAAGGTTTACCAACACTTTCCACGAGATTGGAAACTGATTGTTTACCAAACATATTCAAGGATCGAATTGATTCGTGAAACCTGACCAGTGACCACCAAACGCAAGAACTCAGGCGCACTGTTAAGGCCACATAAAAACTAGATTGATGGTAACACAAACTGTTATTACAGGCTGTCCAGTGTAATGGCTGCATATCGCAGGCGGCGCCGCGATGCGCAGCTAGTTCGGGAGTAGATAATGCGACAGAGATCTCACTTCATACCACAGTGCTGCTATTGGCAGACGTCCATTTAACAACTATTTTGTGCGTGACGTCACTTTTACTCCACATATATTATAATTAAATAAGTAACCGCAGAGCCTTTTTATTGTCCGCTGCAATACCTGAATATGCTTACTTAGTAATGTTCAGGTTCGTAACTTATCCTCATCTTTACGTAGTAGGTATCATAAAAAACAGTGTTATAAACTCAAGAATCACAATATTCAAGTTAGATGATTTATATTTTGTTCATACATAGGTTATGTGCTCCAACTAGGTTTTACACAGTTTATATTCTGTAAAATTTGGTAAAACAATGCAAAGCTAATCCTTGTCCTGTTAAAAACAATGTTTTTTAACGCCAACGCTAAACGTCGCGTCTCTGCGCGGCGGTCAAACATGTCCACCGCGATTGACCCTCAGCCTCTGTACCATACATTCGTCGGTGTCGCCAGAGCGCAGGAATAGCGCGCACGCCCCCGGAACATATGCGTGCCGTATGCCTCGCACGTGCCCCGTGTTTACAGGAGCGCGTCACGACCATCTGGAAGCCACGAGCTACGAGAGATTTGAGGTGGCAATATAGTTGCCGAAGAAGCCTGAGGGACCAGCACTCTAATAGCGTCAGTCGGAATCTGAATCATTTTGAAGCAAATTGCTAATCCATTGCTTCAGAAGTTCGAAAAATTTGTCTGCTCAACACTTAAATAACGCAATGAATGTTGTTGAACTGTCAAAATGAAACCGATTCCGATTGATAATGTGTTACGCAATTGCCCCGCTCGCTGGTCTACCGCGCGATACTGAGAGCATGAGAGGTTGGCCATCTACGTTGATTTCAAAATAATGTAGTATGTGCCTTTAGTGATTCTTTGGCTTCACGGGGAATCTGAAAACATGAGAAAATGGTGCAGCAGCAATAGTCGATTAACACTTCAGTTTTCTAAATCTGAATTGGGAGCAAACATTTTCTTTAAAATCGGTACGTAAGTAGTAAGTAAGTAAGTGAAATTAACTCTTAGCTATTATCTACTATTGCTTATAAAAGTAATGCTAAAAAGCAGATTATTATCGTATGATTTTGTGTCAATATAGATATGAAAAAAAAAAGCATTTTGTTGCGGACCATATACTAAAAACTATCTACAACCTCATGACTATATGTCTACAGCACTACCTATTCCAAGAATGTTTCCATCCGATCTCGTATAAGAAGCTATACTGTAGTTGATATTTCTAGCGTTTAAACGTTTTTCTAGTTTTTTATAGACTTCTTCCAATTTTGAGGGTTACATATCTTGGTAGATGTTCATAATATTGTAGATATTAGGTACACAGTAACACTTTATGGTTATATATAAATTACCTGTATGTAAGTTATGTGGCACAGAAATATGTAGAGGAGCTAATTTGTCTCTGCAAAACGATGGAAGTGAATTCGTTATTGAGATACGAGTGAGGTGGTTGCGTCACAAACATCTGTGAACGACACCGAGCTACGAAAACTAAATATACAGTATACATGGAGAACACACATTCATGAAGGAAAAAGCCTTTCCTGTAACCAGGTGGCCTAAAAAGACAACTTTGGCAGAATCATAAAAGGATAACATTATGAATCATAATGTTAATCGTATCAAATCCCATTGGTGAAGGATTTTACAGTTATTTTTTTTAAGAAAAACACGGACTGTCTTCGCCATATTCTGATTTTTTTTCTTCCTTAGCTCTTTATATTCCGGGGCAGCGGTAACCCTTTCGGACAATCCCGCTGACACGAGCACCCTTCAAACCTGAATATAGGAAGGCTGCTTGACGGCAGAAATACCTAGGTATAGCGGTAGTACTTTCCTGGACAAGCTTCTTCATAAAGTACCCAAAGTCCTAATAACACAGTCGATATAAGTCACGAAAGCGCTGTGTCATGAGATTGAAATAAGGTTTAATTTGCAATGATTTACATGCTTGAAATACAGGTATTCTAAACATTATCTTGCTCCTTGCGATCTACTAAAAGTAGTGTGGTGTTACCTCCGAGCGGTGCTTGCACTACCAGATGGCTGTGACGTAACGCACAGCTGGGCGGATGTGTGGCCAGCGCCCGCCACTGTGTGCACGCCTGAAACCATGCCACTGATTTATAGTGGCGGAGGAAGAAAGGTCAGTGGCATTGGATTAATTGGGTTTGATGAGTGAGAGATGGTTTATGTTACTAGTATCGATTCAATAGATGATTATTATTTTTTTAGGAATCATAAGTGTCGATTTTAGTTCAAATCTTTAATGTTAAGACATTATTTGTGTTTTTTTTTTTATATGACCACTCGCAGATGCAACTCTAGAAGGTTGCCTTTCTGCTTAACCGGACTATCCTGTGGTGGCCAAAAATTACTTTAAGGCCCCCAGCCAGGGCTTACAAACTATGGATTTCAATTAAATGAACCGACACTAAGGGCACCCCCTGTGGGGTTCGGGCCTCGGCTTAGTGTGTCATTGGGGGGAGGGCAGCAATGGTCAGGCTGGGTTATTATTTTGGGAATTTAAAGCTACTTGCTCAGCTACGCGGGCTGGCTCGTCGAGCAAGGGTCGGGCGGTGATGTTACAGGGGAGTCGCGGAGGGCCTCGGCGGCGGGGCCGGATTCGCGGTTTGTATCTGTTTTTGCGTCTAGTGCTTGTTTCCCTACATCTTTCCTGGAGAATGGTGATGGGATCGTCGGGTGCGAGGAGGGTATGCCTAGGACGGCGAATCTTGGAGATGTTTGAAGGGGTATATTGAGTGGCTGAAGAAACCAGTGGGTTGGGGTGTTTCTCAGCCCTGTCAAAGAAACTCCTAGTTAGGCGTTTCATGAACTGTTGGATGGTTGGGATCTTGAGATCAACATGGAGTTGGTTATTCCTAATGAACCACGGGGCCCCCGTGGCCCTTCGGAGAAATCGGTTTTGGAGGGTCTGCATCCTATGGAGGTGGTGTGGCTTGGCATGCGCGAACACAGGGCACGCGTATGTCAGGATTGACCGAATCCACGCGGTGTAGATACGCAATTTGCACTTAAGTGACAATTTGCTGCGTGCATTCAGGACGGAATGGAGCCTGCCGAGAGCGAAAGCGGCACGCGAGCGCACAGTCTTTATGTGCTCCCCAAAGGTCAGGCGTTGGTCAAGGATGACCCCCAAGTATTTGGCTTGCTAAACTAAGAGGCTTTATATGTAGAACTGTAAAGTTTAAATCAAGTGTGTTTGGGATGGGAATAAAAATTTATAACAGACTCCCAATTTGTATTAAAAATATCCCGTCCTTGAATAATTTCAAGGTCAGGCTAAAAGAGTTTCTTTTATGTAAAGCTTACTATTCAATTAATGAATTTCTGAATGACCGAGCTATTGATTAAATATGTATAATATAATGTAATTATAAAACAGCCAAATTGACTGTGTAATGGTATTATTATGACTAATTATTGTATGATTATAAATTACGATTATGAATCCAAAACGAATTTGACTATATTGAAGTAAAAAGTGTCCATGACGTAATTTATTTTAATTTGACATCTAAATAATATTGTAGCCAGTCATGTATTTTATATTAATTGAATTTGACATATAATTATTGTAACCGGCGTAATTTATTTTATTTTTAATTGAAAATGACATGTGAATATTGTAGTTAGTGTAATTATGACCAGTGATGTATTTAATTTCATTTTGATAAATTATTTTGAAACATTGTACACCCCATGGGTATGTTACAGAGATACCCTATTATAACAAATAATTATAAGAACTGACCATACACCTGTAACAGCCAAAAAAGGAATTTGAATTTGAATTTGAATTTGTCCCAAGGGATCGGCTTGCCAAACATGGTGATCGGTTTTCGAGTAGGAGGGAGGGGGTGCCGCTTTCCCGTTGGGCTGTCTTGCGTTTGCGCGCCCGCGCAGCCAGTCTGGCCAAGCACTTAGTTTGGACTTTTGGACGAGGTATTCCACTCAGAGCACTAATTTCAACCGCACTTGGACGAACGGCACCTGAGCACTTCCACTAGCCTAGTTTATAGTTCCCTACTACGAGTAGGTAGTACATAACAAATGAACAACGAAGAATGTAATTATCCTTCGTCTATAAAATAAAAGAGGGATTGAAAAAGGATAATAAGATAACACGATGCAATTATGTTCCTGTACAATTCCCTTCCGATTATATCGGGTCTAAAAAGACGCTGAATGAAGGCGAATGTCACTGTTACTTAGGTTGCCAACCCTAAATTTAGTATCCTGCTATGTTAGACGCCTAAATATTATATTTAAAAAAAATATGTTGTACGCGAAACTACTATATATTTTCATTTCAATACAAAATGGCGATATGAAAGTAATATGGCCCGTAAAAATCTCATAAAAGCTGAACCTTAAACCTTAATTTAAAGTGTAACTAATATGTGCTATTAGAAAAAAAAAATATTATTGGTTCAAAGTAGCAAAAAATATGCATTTAAAAAATAAATTATTTTTCTCAACATACAGCTACCAAATTTTTTTTTGAACTCTTTGTTTTTGTAACAGGCAACGGCTTCGGACATACCTACTTTATTCAATATAAAAATTTGACTTTTACTAACCTTCTGGTTATGAAGATATTGAACGTCAAAGTTCCAACTTTTTTTCACGAATACAAGCTATATGTTCTAAGTTAACTTTAAACACCCCCACTAATCCTGTACTGTTGCTTGCACCCAAAAGTAGGTACAATGTTTTGCGTGCTGCCAAAGACAGCGATTTCACAAAAATATATTGTTACAAAATATTAGTTACATCATTAACACTGTTACAAAATATTTTACACCCTGCACACAGCTACCAGCTGTAACACATACGTAGTTATCTATCTAGACATTTCTTCTTACATAGCCTTGTGTCTAGATTCGGATTGCTCGCGCACTCTGGAGCAATTTCCGCGACTCACAGATGCATTTGATGAATAGTTTTACTGACACTCTACATTCTATTTCTCTTGATTGTTAGAAGATATAGTTGAGTGTTAGGAATGTAGGTAGAATCTGGCATAGGAGCGTGGGGATTTGCATAAGTAGAGAGAGGCCTATAACTAGTAATGGCTCAAAAAAATCGCTAAATATGGGACTGTGGATAATAATGATAATAAAGAAGACACTAGACACTTATTTCTTTCTTTTATTCTAGACTCTTCGCTGTTGAGGGGACTACAGGACCTAAACGCAAAAACGCAAGGTTTATAATGCCTAAAAGTGTATGATCGACTCCAGTAAACAATATTAGAATAATATATATGATATTCTTCAGGATATATGCTAGTTACCTAAAAAATTAAAATACTAGTGCTTTAGTATGTTGCTTGTAGAATAATCTGACAAAAAAAAAACAGAATGAATTAGAGGTATCTTCATGATTTTTTTCTATCGTATCAAATTAGTTTTAATACGTTTTCAACACACTATCTAACCAGTATTATATCCTGAAGAATATCATGTATTTTTCTGATTTTGTTTACTGCAGTCGATCGTATACTTTTAGGCATTATAAAACTTACGTTTTTTGGGCATTACCTATATTATGTTTTATGCGTTTAGGTCCTGTAGTACCTTTATGGGTGAATATCCCCACAGCAAATTTTACGTGTCCCCGTTGAGAATCGAGGTGTTAAATGATAGGATGTTTCTTATTTTTTTTTATAGTGATCTACGTAACTTGGTTCAATTAGGGCCACATTTTTTTTTTTACAATTGTGTATTTAAATAATCAGGGAAAAAAAAATCGCCTTGTAATTCAAGTTAGGTGGCTTGTCCCAGTTCCATTTTTTGATATAATTGCATTCACCAAAGTAACAATTTGCTATACAATAAAAAATAAACAAGTTCGTTAGTGTGTGCTTATGACACATTATCTAAAAACAATTAACTGTATTAGAAAATCTAATTTAAAAGCACAGGATACTCGATCAAAGTTTGTCCAAGCAAAAATCAAAATTTTGGTGGCACATATTCAACATACTATAAAATGAAGTTTCGTGCGTGTGCGATCAATCGCGTTTTATTATTTCACATCTCTCAGTCATGCACCGGCACTTGCGTGTAACAGGTGTGTGATTAGTGCTCTGATTTTCCGCCAAAAACGTAAGTATCATCTTGGGTGGCACGGGGGACAAGAATTGTTAAATTTTTGGTGGATCGATTTGCTGTTAATTTTAAAGTGTTTTAATATTAAGGTACACATTATAGGTAGTGATTTGGGTTACGCATAAATCAGTGATATTAAATAAATTGTAACTTAAAATCCCTATTTTTAAAGATTTTTTTTATATCTGGTTTCAATGTTGGTGGCTCAATTTTGGTGGTTTTGGTGGCGTTTTCACGACACCAAAGTTGAAAACTAGCCACCAAGTTTTAAGTATATACTGTAAGTATTGTTTGTACCTATAAAGCCAGTTTTTAAGTTGCAAGTCAGTTTGATTAGCAAATAAATAAATATTATGTACCTACTTGGCAGTACCTAAGTGGTCTATTATTATAAGGACCTAGCTTCATATTTTTAGAATGCCAAAACAGACCACCGAAGAGAGGCTGCTTAAAAAGAGAATGGCAGAAAGAAGAATAATAGTAAATAATAACAATAATAATAATGCAGTCATGCATGTAAAGCGAGGGGAGATTATGGAATCCGAGGGAATTCAACTCTCCGATTCCATAAGCCTCAGATCCCTCTCCTCATCCGAAAGCTATACTGCTGTACTCTTTCGGCATACTCAAATGGACTCAGACCAAACTCGACGCCCTGGATAGAAGAGTCCGTACACTATCGACTTAGCACACGAGGTTGTTGACATGTGGAATGTGAGCTCGGCTATCATTGTGCCGATTGTCGTATCGGCCAATGGACTGATGGCCGAAAGCCTCGATTAACATCTATCGAGGCTCTTGTTAGGCGGTTGGGTCAAGGGCCTGATTCAGAAGGCAGTACTCCTCGATACGGCTCGCATTGTGAGGAGGTTCCTGTCTCTGGAGCCCTAACCACCGGTAGCTTGGACCCTGCTCCCGACACCGGCAGATCGCTATTTTTTTATATTTTTAAATGTTTTTTATACTTATTTTATATTTTAGAAATATTTAAAAATACAATAAAATAAGATTATGTAAATGAATAAAGGAAATAATACATTTTATTTGACATAAAAAGGTAAGTACACAAATACAGAGTGACAATTTAAGTATGCGAATATCCTGGTCCAAAATAAATAACCAATGACCCCCGTGCTAGGCAAAACCTGTGTTACAGGGGTCAAGAAGAAAAGCAAGAATAAAGAGCAATCCCGAACAGGCTGAAATAATATTTCCCGAGATATCCATCTTACACATTGTTTCAGATTCACCTTCTAATCCAATTTTGGTGCCACTGATTTTCAATTTTGGTGGGCACTTTCGATTTTGGTGGGCGATTTTCAATTTTGGTGGCCACATTAGACTTTGAACTAAAATATCTCAAAAAGTTATCGAGATATTCTCAGACCTCTTGAAGATCCTTCCAGCTTGGACTTTCTATTATTATACCAGGTCATTATTTTTCACGAAAACTGAAGAAAAAAATTCGCCACCAAAATTGAACAAAAAATCACTTTGTTGATATTGACCCATATCTTAGAAAGTATTTTCCGTACGCAAAATACGCGCATTGACGTGGAGTTGCGGACACCAGCCCGTAATACCTCAGTATTTTGTATGTTCGCAAAAACTTAGGACGTTTCAAAATAAGAAGCGATTTCCATAATTATTATAAATACACGTAGTAAAAATGAAACTGTGATATCTAAATTTTGATTAACTAAAACATCCGTTTTTATAACAAGTTGCTAAAGCCGGTTAAATAACTTAGCGATGAAAGTTCAAAACCCTCATCAAAGGTGTCCTTATCAAAAAAAAAAAAATAATTTGACTGCTTTGAAGACAAGGTAGTTTGGCAATAATTCCTTCTGCACATGTGAGTTCTCTGGCATCTTAATAGCGGCATAACTAGGTACGTAAATGTCTATTAACTGCTCTCTGTTTTTTATTTTAACTTGTTGACAGGCCTACGCTGTCCGAAAATGGACACCGTAAAATTGGAACCGTGCACCTAGCTTCTGACGTTTCATAAATGCCCATGTAGGTTTATGTGAAATAAAATATTTTGATTGATTTTATGTAGATTATAGACTAATTTTTTTTCATTATATAATATTTTATTATTCAATTAGGTATTATTATTTTTTCTTGATATCTTATAAAGTTGTGACTATGTTTCTCCATCATAATCCAAAGCATTATTTTAAAAAAATCCATTAAAAATAAACCTTAGAGAAAGCTTTTCTCCCTTGCACCATTCTATGTATTTTTTTAAATTAATTAAATGTTAAACAATTAATTCATTTAATTGGTTTTAAAATATATAATTATGTATTTAATTGAGTATTAAAAACATATCCTTAATGTGTTTTTTATGACTACCAACTATAGTACCAACGCACTTAAAAGAAATAAAAACACGTTATATTACTAGTAGGTACTCAATTTAAATTTTATTAACGACACAAAATAATAATATGACGTCAATTATTTATAAACTGAAAATAATATATTTTTTTATTAGCCATAAATGTTCCACTGCTGCGCAAAGGCCTCCCTCTACTCTCTTTCCACCTCACTCTTCCCAGAAAAAAAAAACATAATGAAATGTATGCACATTAAGTATAACAATGTTGATAAAAAATATAGGTACCTACATTACATATATATATATATATATATATTTTTATAAAACTTTGCCCCACACTAGGAATTTCTCCTGTATTATTGTGGGTGCGTTTACAAACATTTAAAGTCACATACACAAACAGCCAGACCCGGAACAAATACTTGTAGGTCATACAAATATTTGTTCCGTGCGGGAATCGAACCCGCGACACGCAGCGCAGAAGTCAATCGCTTAACCACTGCACCAACCGTGCCGTCATATTATTACTTACACTTAATTATTATTTTTTTTCATTCTATTATAATTATGGGAACTGAAACACACTGTTGTGCATTATAAAAAAAACTCGTATTACCTATAACAATTTTAATATTGTTTTGTATTTGTTAAAAACTTGTTCGTTTAGTAGTGACTGAATAATTATCAAATTAAAGCATTTACCTGTCCTAACAATAATAATATGGCGACATTTTTCTAAAATATTTTTTTAAATTATATTCTTGTTTTTTTTTTTTTTTTGTAAAAAATAAATAATGTTACTAAATTAATAAAAACATGTATGTACCTGTCGTATCAATGGGGATGACATTGTTATAGAATCCCGTCACGTCACGCTGGTTACAAGTCACCACTCGTAGTCGCCACCGGCCTCGCATTGACACCACTGCCATGTAACGGGTTATAATATTACAACTGATCTACCAACGCCGACGCAAGCACAATTTATTGTGTGAACAATTTTTTACAGTAAAATATTTATTTGTCTTGATGGGACGTCAATTCAAATAAATATTTTACTATAAAAAAATTTGCGCATTATTATTTTCTTAGTAAGGAGGTATGTATTTTTTTTTCTAGAAACACAAAAAAAACTTTTCTTGATCAAACACTCACTACAACTCTACACTAGACTCTAACAATTTGAATTTAAACTTAAAAAATAGGAACTTTCAGATAAAAATAATCAAGAAAATATCTATCTAGAATGCCTTTCGAATAATGTTTTGTGATTGGATTAACAGAGAATTGTGCAAATCTATATCTATACATATAATAAAACAGTAGAAAAACTGTGTCTGTACATTGAAAATATTCAAAAAAAAAAAATGGGGGGGGGGTTTAGAAACAGTAATAGGGTACGAATCCGAAAAAAAAATTCTGTCTGTTTGTCTGTTTGTTTGTACACGCTAATCTTCGGAACTACTGGAAGGATTTGAATGATTTTTGTTTTGTTGTATAGGTATTATGTCTGGGCAACATATAGGCTATAATTTATCTTGGAAACTTGAACACCTGATGCAGAACCGCAACAGACCAGCTAAACTATAAGAGATACAAAAATGGTACCATAGCAAAAATGGTTCCACGTGATGAGCATTTTCTGCCGAGAGAATAAATTTGAAGATCTGGAACACCTGATGTGGAACTCCAAGAGCCCAGCTACACCATAACATATATAGGAATGACGTCTTAGCAAAAGTTGTTCGGTCTGATGGGCATTTCCTGTTGACTTATAAAAAAACTGGCCAACACGAAGGGTTCCGTACCACAATGCAAAAACGCCGAAAAAAACACGTTTGTTGTATGGGAGCCCCCCTTAAATATTTATTTTATTTTGTTTTTAGTATTTGTTGTTATAGCGGCAACAGAAATACACCATCTGTGAAAATTTCAACTGTCTAGCTACCGCGGTTCTTGAGATACAGCCTGGCGACAGACGGCAAAAACGCCGAAAAAAACACGTTTTTTTTGTACGGGAGCCCCCCTTAAATATTTATTTTATTTTGTTTTTAGTATTTGTTGTTATAGCGGCAACAGAAATACACCATCTGTGAAAATTTCAACTGTCTAGCTACCGCGGTTCTTGAGATACAGCCTGGCGACAGACGGCAAAAACGCCGAAAAAAACACGT
Source organism: Oligia strigilis (assembly GCA_951800025.1). Lineage (NCBI taxonomy): Eukaryota > Metazoa > Arthropoda > Insecta > Lepidoptera > Noctuidae > Oligia > Oligia strigilis. The sequence goes on along the minus strand of OX637565.1, from coordinate 1,084,101 downwards.
TTTTTTGTATGGGAGCCCCCTTAAATATTTATTTTATTTTGTTTTTAGTATTTGTTGTTATAGCGGCAACAGAAATACATCATCTGTGAAAATTTCAACTGTCTAGCTACCGCGGTTCTTGAGATACAGCCTGGTGACAGACAGACGGCAAAAACGCTGAAAAAAACACGTTTGTTGTATGGAAGCCCCCCTTAAATATATATTTTATTTTGTTTTTAGTATTTGTTGTTATAGCGGCAACAGAAATACATCATCTGTGAAAATTTCAACTGTCTAGCTACCGCGGTTCTTGAGATACAGCCTGGCGACAGACAGACGGCAAAAACGCCGAAAAAAACACGTTTTTTTGTACGGGAGCCCCCCTTAAATATTTATTTTATTTTGTTTTTAGTATTTGTTGTTATAGCGGCAACAGAAATACACCATCTGTGAAAATTTCAACTGTCTAGCTACCGCGGTTCTTGAGATACGCATCTACATCCAGGTCTCTAGAGACCAGTGAAGAATATGATGCGCGACTGACCGCTGATCGTGAACGTCATGCATTGTCTCGCGAGTCGGAGACGTTCACGGATAGAGAATTGCGCTTGAGTTCTCAGCATATCTACGCATCTGCTTCTAGGTCTCTAGAGACAAGTGCGGAACGTGATGCGCGACTGTCCGCTGATCGTGAGCGACATGCATTGTCTCGCGAATCGGAAACGTTTACCGATACAGAATCACGCTTGAGTTCTCAGCGTATTCGCACATCTACTAACAGGTCTTTTGAAACAAGTGATGAACTTGAGATTATCATACATTGTCCCGAACACGCACACAACAAAATACTCATAATCAGTTAGAAAGTGAGAAAGAAAGAATTGCTGGAGTACGGCATGAAGAGACAGATTAAGAAGAGCGCAACGAACGTTTGAATTCTGATCGACTTCGACATTCTCTGAACAGAATGTCGATATCATCTGAAGAATCGGATGTGTCTCAAGATATAGCCGTAGGGCATGGCGACCTTCCTTGGGTTGATAAGGAACGGAGTGCATTTACGTATACTCCTATGATTGACTACGCCACATATTCCGCCATCGGAGGTATGGTTCAAAATTGTACTTTTTGTGAAGCTGTTAAATGGCAAAAAGAAACAAACGGTATGTGTTGCTCAGGTGGGAAAGTACATATTAAAATATTACAAAATCCTCCAGAAATATTAAGATCACTGCTAATCGGTGACCATCCACAGTCAAAACATTTCTTGGATAACATACGTTCGTACAATAATGCCTTTCAAATGACATCTTTTGGTGCAGAACAGATTTCAGAAGGCCCATTTATGCCAACATTCAAAGTGCAAGGCCAAGTTTACCACCTTATTGGTCATTATTGCCTGAAAATGACGTCTCGAATCGTCTCGCGCATCCCGTTGTTTTTCAGTCCCTGGGCTCTTAGAATTCGACATCAGACGTTTCAGATCTCCGATTTTGACGACCCCGTTGTCGCTGGCATAAGCAACAGGATCCGCGTACGAAGTCGCGGGCAGAAGCTAGTTCTAAATAAGTACTAAAACTGGGCCTATTTGGCGCAGCCTTGAGGCACACTTTCCAGCTATTATATGTATTTGTTTTTTTTTTACTTTTAGTATAAAACGTTATTTTTAGTATAAGCGAAACCTGAATATTTTTTTTTAGTTTGTTCAGAATAAGTAACTGAATCGATTCCAATAATTTTTACCCCATCTTATATTTTGTCCCAAAATATTTAAAAAAGGTTAAAAGTTGGACACCGAGCGACACTACGTAGGTTATCCAATCTGCGCTCCGAACGGTTAGGTACCTAGGTACTATTATCAATGAGCGCAAGACGGCGCGGAGCGAGCGGCGCGGGTGAGCATGTTTTTGTACGGACAAACGCTTATAACTTCATGATATAGTTTTGAAAGTACTTACATAGATTCTTTACATAAAAATACAAGACACGTGTTTCGGGTTTCGCAATATACTAAAAATAATGTTGTATAGGTATTGTGTGCCTTTTGGTATGTCATGTAGGTACTAACATAATGTATTTTCTTTCTAAAAATAATTATGTCAAACTAGCTTCTACGCGATTTCGACCGCGCTAAATCATAAAAAACAACAACTACCCGCGTAAAACAACAACCCGCCGCTCGCGCTGCTCTGAACAAGTAGATAAAGTTAGATTCCTTGTTCAAGGCATATTGTCAAAGCTTTTATACGGGAAATCTGTGGGTCAGTCACACCAAAAGATCGCTGGATGTCCTGCGCATCCAGTATAACAACATATTCAGGATGATGTTGGCGCTGCCTCGCTTCTGTAGTGCATCGGGGATGTTTGCGTTGTATCGCACTGATGGCTTTCATGCAGTCATCCGCAAGAAAACTGTATCCCTGATCTGCAGAATGCGTGGCAGCTGCAACGGAATTCTGAAGACTGTAGCAGATAGGATCTCTTCTCCGATATGGAGATCAATTTGATTATTTTTTTTAATTTTTCATTTAATTTAATTTTTGATTTTTAATCAAAAATTAAATTAAATTAAAAATCATAGATATAATCATAATCATATACATACATACATATACTCACGCTAATAAATATAACAAATAAAAAAACTCGTTATTCTCTGTGAAAACGTAGTTTCGCAGCCTTTATTTTAGCCGTGACGTCACAGTTCTGTGCGAAAGTACAGTGATGCAGAATTATAATTGACACAAATTAATTTGAACGGAAATGTTTCACGGTCATAAATAACAAATGTTGCGCTTACGCATTGTAGTAAGTTTTGAAATCTAGTTTTAATTACAAATGAAGGAAGCTTAGAAGACATTTTAATCAGTAAATATCGAATTACTTAGGATTCAAATATCAAGGTTATTGTCATACCATAACTAGATTACGAAGCAAAGTAAGAATGGCCAAAATATTTTTTAAATCAATTAGTGCGCAAGCAGAATTTGATTTATTTAATTTCGTTTAATTATTTTGCAATGAATGTTAATTTACCTATTCATAAAATAAGTATTGTGTAGTACGAAAGCATGCTATTGCAATGTAATAATCCAGGTATTTTAAGACAATGAGCAGTAATTTATCTTTGAATATTTGTTAAAAAACTGAATTACCCTGTTTTACTTAATCGACGCGGAAACGATATAAAGGCGTCATCGCCTTTATATCGTTTCCGCGTCGATTAAGTTTACGATGTACCTAAACTCTTTTTTTATTCATGTTTTTAGGGTTCCGTACCCAAAGGGTAAAAACGAGACCCTATTACTAAGGCTCCACTGTCCGTCTGTCTGTCTGTCTGTCACCAGGCTGTATCTCATGAACCGTGATAGCTAGACAGTAGAAATTTTCACAGATGATGTATTTCTGTTGCCGCTATAACAACACATACTAAAAACAGAATAAAATACATATTTAAGGGGGATAGGGGGGTGTAATTTATCTATATATGTATGTATTTAGAAATATATAAGTATGTTTATCAGTTGTCTAGTACTCATAACACAAGCTCTGCTTAGCTTGAGACTAGACGGCGTTGTGTAATAGTTGTGGAATATTATTATTATTATTATATTATTATATCCCATACAACAAACGTGTTTTTTTCGGCGTTTTTGCCTTGTGGTACGGAACCCTTCGTGTGCGAGTCCGACTCGCACTTGGCCAGTTTTTTTTACGTTTTTTAAAATGTGGCGTTGTAGATACCGCTACTTACACTTTCCTAGCCGATTATATCGCGTGTCGCGATACTATTATAATACTCGTATATAGGCAGTGGCTTCGATGTGAAATGTGTCAAAATGTGGCCCTGCTGGGGAGATTCTCTCCAGATCGGCCACCTATAAACCCTTATATCTTTTGAACCAGTGACCGACAAATTCTGATATTTGGCGACAAATTTCGACTAATTAGCGACAAATTTTTTGTGTTATCAAAATTAAAATCCCTGATGGTGGCTCTGCCAGAGTCAGAGACACCTTGCGACGACTAGACCAACGGGGCAGTAGGTCGCGGGTTCAAACCCAGTATGTACTTTACTTTGTACAATTTATTTCATAACCACTACTGTCAAAACGGCGAAAGAAAAATAACATATTTTGTGAGGAAACTGGCATGTCCTAGAATCAAACATTCGAACACATGTGACATCTATCAACCAGCACTGGGCACGCGTGGTGGATTACAGCCCACTCTCCCACAGAGAGGGGCCTGTGTCCCAACAGTGGGCACATTAAAATAATGTAGGTACCTTGTGCCAGCACATCAAGCTACCCGAAACTGTAAAATTTTCCCAATCAACTTTGAACCTTAATCTTTAGCGATAAAATTGAAAATCTATTAAAGAAATTTGACAGATTGTAGTAGCTTGATGTGCTGGCGTCTGTACCTACATACAATTAAATTATAAAATAAAATCAGAAAGCCTCTTCTTGTTCACTGTACTTCATTAACTAAACGTAACGAATTTAAACAAAGCAACAATTATTATATTAATTTATTTTAATAAGACTGTTTCACACAACTTTATCGACCATTAATCTTTTTAATCTTGTCACGTTAATTTTGATGACGTAGACTTTAACAAGAACCTTTTGTGATGTCATGTTTTGCACAATTATGTAATTCAGTATTTTTAAGACTACCTCTAATTAGTGATAAATGTATGATAAATGATTTATTTTCTGTAAGTAGGTTTGTACAAACACTTTTAGGTACACGTCAATCATATTTTTTAAAAACTAGTAGTACTATAAATAATAATACCCACTACGGTATTATTATTTATAGTATTTAGAAAATACTGGTATTCAGCTGCATCTGCAGACTGGAAGCTGACCCCAACGAAGTTGGGAAAAGGCTAGGCAGGTGATAATTATCTAAATTATTAAAATATTTTCCATATAGAAATAAATCCGTAGGTAAGTATTTTACAAAATAAATCTAATTCTCTGGCGTAGTAAAAACTAAATACCTAACTTATAAGTACATTTACAAACACAAATCTCACATGCCTAAATCCGGAATAATGTATTATCTGCGAGTCTGCGAGCCATCCGTACAGGAATCGAACCCCCATAGAAGCTAATCAATTAGCCATTTTACCAATATCAACGCTTTTTTTTTGCGGATGGTAATTCATCAAGTGACCCCTCCCGCTCTGGGTGGAGCGGAAGGGAGTGTCAGACTTTTACTGACTAAAACCCGTGTTCCTTCCTTAGCCCTTTATGTTCCGGGCCAGCGGTAACCCTTTCGGACAATCCCGCTGACCCGGCAGGCTTCGGCCCTAAGGGGCCCCTTCCTTGATACTGACATCTCTTTGAGGCGCGCGTGGAACATGTACGCGCCGTCCGGCACGGGCCTGGTCCTGATCGGACGGTGAGCTATCCATTACTCTCCTCCGTCCGCAGGCCCGCGCCTACGGTGACCGGGGTCGTCTCGCGGCTCCCGACGCGGGAGCGTGTCCCGCGGCGGCTGGGACTAGAGGCTCTCTACCTCATCCATCCCGATCTATCATTTCATGCTCAAACCTAAGATGAACAGAACCATCTCTTTTTTTCTATCATTAATTTTAACTGCCTCTTTGGGCCAGTAGTCGCAAGCGCTAATGTTAAGCCTGAGGTCCTGGGTTCGATTCCTAGGTCGGGCCAAGTGTTATTGAGTTTTCTATCTGGAATTTCTCAGTAGCAGCCCGGAGTCTGAATTGTGCCTGGTTGATGACAATAATAGATAGGCTCGCCCCCTATTACATGGGACTATAGGATAGTCTGCCCAACCCTTCAGGGATGCAATAAGGCGTGATGTTATGTATGTTTATGTTATAATTTTAAGGTGAATGGGCAGTGGTAGACCGCGAAATTAATTAAGATTAGAAGAAGAGATTAATTAATGGGAACTAATTTTTTGAGCTGTTATTTAAATATTCGAGAATTGACATTGTAATGTTTTTCAACTGATCGTAATAACATGATCAGTTGAAAAACATTACAATGTCAAATTAAACGTGCCAATTATATTTTTTAACTTACCAAAACCGCTATTTACAACTGCCTCTTTACATTAGTGCCTTAATTAATTACGTGTACCTAAATTGCAAAAAACGTAAGAACATTTCATATAAGTACCCGAATCACGGCATTCACGTACCCGAATCACGGCATTCGCGTACCCGAATCTACCGTCAAAATAATCTAATACGAACATTATCAAATTAGACTCAAATTCGCTCTAACTAACGGTTGCACTTTTTGTTAATTTAGCAAAACTATGCAACTGTGTTAAATACAACTTGTTGTCGCTATTATGCTTAATTAACAATCATCTTAATCACCAAAATAGCCATTATAATCGTCATTTATCATCGTAAACGTCCACTTCTGAATAACCGAAAGCGATGACGCGATCATTTTGTATGACGTACAAACGCAGTTTGACTGATCGCGCGAGTGTGTTACACTAGCTTATGCCCGCGATTTCGTCCGCGTGAAATTCATAAAATTATATCCTATAAAAGTCGGCAATACTGTACTGCCGTCATGAAGAAAAAGGGCACAACTAACATTTTTTTCCAAAATTGAGTTATGTACATAGGTATTTCGAATCAGAAAAGAGGCGCATTATGCCAGTTTTTTTACTCAATTTTGGAAAAAATATTAGTTGTGCCCATAGAAATGTACTTTCATATTATCTATGGTTGTGCCCTTTTTACCGACTTCACAAAAAGGAGGAGGTACTTGTATGTTTGTATGTTTTTTTTTTTTTTTTGTGTTTGTTCATCGAATACTCCGCCAATTGTCGACGGATTTTCAAAATTCTTTTTTTGTTCGAAAGCAGATAGTTCTGGGGTGGTCCCATTGTCACCAAGTTAGGATCTGATGATGGGATCTTAGAGAAATCGAGGGCAACCCTCAAATTTTATAGGCTCACTTATTGTTTTTCGCATATTTTATGAAGTATCTTGTGTATTTGTGTATGGTTGTCACCATCTCAGGTAGCTGGGCTGATGATGGAAGGTACAACTCCTTAACAGTAAGAAGTTACTCGAACAGGCAAGGACTGTTTTTTAGTATGATGTTTGATAGGGCATTTGCCACATTTGGTCTCATGATCATCAAGTCATGACCTGATGCTGCAGTCAGGATAGTCTGCAGAGTACCTAACTCCTCGACAACTAACAGCAGATATATCGTGTTTAGGCTCATTGAAAAGGGATGTGTGGATAAACGTACTGTTACTGAGGAACACCGCAGACCTGATGCTGAAGCCAGGAGCATCAGAAAAAGTAAAAACCTTGAAATTACAGCACCATAGTCGTGTTTGGGCTCATTTTAAACAGGACTAATTTTAAGTTCAATGCAATGTTGACATAAGTCTGGCCTGATGCTGCAGCCAGGATTATCACTTATCAGCATCTAATCTAAAAACTAATAAAAGGAGAACTCCTCAACAATTAACGTCCCTGCATCGAGAAAAGGAATATTTTATAAAAAGGCGATGGGCAAGTTGACATTAGGCTATTGTAACTTAGATAAATTATAAACAGACCCACTAAAAAGCGAGAAATAAAAACTTTTTAACAAAAAAAAAACCGACTCCCAAAAAAAACACTACAAACTGAAAAATAACTTTAATTTCGGAAGTCGGTGGCAAAAACTAAAATACTGATCCCTAAGACACCGACTTCCGAAATTAAAGTTATTTTTCAGTTTGTAGTGTTTTTTTTGGAAGTCGGTTTTTTCTTTATGACGACAGTGTAGCTTCCCATTTGTGAAAGAATTTTTGGCATCGGATCATTAGTTTCGAAGATTACCGCCTACATACACATTCACAAATTTTACCTCATCAAAATCGCTGCTCATTTAATCAATATGCAATGCTCGCGCGGTCAACCAAGTAGCGTATGTATTTACGTCATTTTCATTATTCAGTTAAACGATGGCGCTATCGTTTAGGAGGACGCAAGGTAAAATAACGCGACATTCGCTTTCGGTTAGGACGCGGCCTATAACATTAACATCACATCAACTCAACACAGTTTACGCAGAAGAAAGAAGACAAACAGGATTCTTCTGGGTAAGCTCACTCCATCGTCGACTTTGTCTCTGTCACCTCTGACCTAGACTAGAGTCAAGAGCAAACCCATTTCAAATAAAAAAAAAATAAAAAAAAACATGGCAGTCAATAGATTTTAGAGGCAGACTTTTGGATATAAGGCCCGTATTATTAAACGTTCCTCAACGACGTACTCAAGTGCGTTATCATTTGATACGCCATTATCAGCATCTCAAGATCATTGCTAAGGAAAACGGTATCTCAGTTCCCAAGATCAGCTCCTCAAGACGCCTACTTCAGAGCTTGATCTCGTGAACGAGTACGTCACATTTACCGAAATTTAGAATAACATTCATCACACTTAGTTATTGCTACGAGTATGTTGTAAGATTTATTGAAATACTTGTATTTAGTTAAATTTTTTATGAATAGCGCTCAAGAATGACGACATACAACTACGTCAAATCTTATGAATGTGCGTTAATTAGGAGAGTTGGATAAAAATTAAATCTCGCGCAAGTTTAATAATAATTTAGGTACCTTGAATAAATTAGAGTTCGTACAGACGCCAGCACATCAAGTTACTACAATCTGTCAGATTTCTTTAATAGATTTTCGACTTTATAACTAAAGCATAAGGTTTAAGGTTGATTGGGAAAATCTGACAGTTTCGGGTAGGTTGACCTGCTGGCGTCTGTACATACGATAATCACCATTTTGTTGACAGTTGTGGTCGAGGTCGAGTGGTATAAATTTTTTTTTACAAAAAAAAAACACTAGTGAAAAATAACTTTAATTTCGGAAGTCGGTGTCGTTGGTTCAGCATTTTCGTTTTTGACACCGACTTCTGGAATTAAAGTTATTTTTCAATTTGAAATGTTTTTTTTTGAAGTCGGTTGTTTTTTTTTTTGTAAAAAGTTTTTTATTAGGGCTGTACACCACATTAATAAATAAAAAACTGGCCAAGTGCGTGTCGGGCCACGCACAGTGTAGGGTTCCGTAGTAGCCCGCTATCACAATCTAGTACCTACGATTCTGTTGTTCCTTATTCTGATATAAAAAAAAAAAAACATATTTTGTTTTTTAATGCAATTCTTTACCCGCCCTTTGAGCGACAAAGAACCTGAACGGGTTATACCGGAGGCTCGGCGACTAACCTGTTTAGGTTACTTCGAATGACACACTTCAAAGAGTGAAATAAAAATCCCAAGCTATATTTATCCCTTTTTAACACATACAAAGTGTAAAGGATGTAACAAGGATCGCATATCGTCATTCGTTAGCTGCCTAGCACAGAACAGCGGCGCAATAATAAATAAAATACGACAGTTTTTGTCGACGGCCATTGAACGGTCGCCGAATGAAAGCAGTCGCGTGCAACGCTCTGCCGAATACATTGTTATTTAATGTGAGTGCAGTGTTTTGAGTGTTGTTTGTGTTTCGAGAATGGAGACGTAAGTAATAAACCGTTTTTAATAGTTAGATTGTGTATTCGATAAAGATTTTGGACAAAAATTGTCATTTCATCACGCGCGCGCCCGCGCGTTTTTCTTTGTGCGCGTCGAGCTCGAGTCAACCGTCTCATAGTTTTATCATTACCGAATAAAAAATACATTAGTGCTATCAAACTGTCGTTAGTACCATTACATAAATATGTTTCTGCATACGTAATAAGCATTTACTTTCTCTAACTTCGATTAGATTTTGCGTATTATCTAATTTAAAAAAACCCAGTCTCAACTAACCCATTCTGGTTTGTCACCGGCGCGGGATTTCATCTTGTTTTCGGGGTTTTGTTCGGACGTCGATTAAATCTGGATACGGCATTTGTTTAAAGACTGTGTTTTTATTTTGTTGATATTTTTAGTTAGTTTTTTTTAATATAAATATCCAAATTTAGAACCTCCTCCTTTTTTGAAGTCGGTTAAAAAATATGTAGTCCTGTTAATGTCTCTTTATTTTGTAAATTTTTTTACGAAAAATTTTGTGACAGAATTGGCGCATCCATAATTTCATTGATCCTTGACTAGGTACTTGGCATTTTTTAGTGAAATTGTTTGTTTTGATTGTTGATTTCTAGAATGTTTTTATTAGGCAACATGCCTTTATAATGTGCTTATCGATTTATAAATATCTTCGAAATGTAAAATGTAAAACTATATTTAAAATAAATGCAACAGAATTTAAACTGTGATCCAAAGTTTGAGATAGTGTTTTTTGCGCCTGTTTTCAAGTGTTTGTTTTGGTTAGACGATACTGTTAAACTAAACACTTCTAAAAGCTGAGACTCTGTCTGTGTTATCTAAGTGGACCAAACATTAATATAAATAACAATCCCAAGCCGTCAGGCATAATGCGTTCTCAGAATTGAGTGGTAAACATACCCGTTTTTTTGTTCGGAACGCCGCACGTGCGAATGACGTCATGTTATTGTTTTGCTTGTGGGATGAAAAAATGTAAGACGGGGTGTGTTCTTTTGATTGATTTATGTGAAATACTGTGTATTTATGGATATAAAACAATAACTTTTTGAAATAATGGTTTATTCTTTGAGTTATAATGACCTTTACACAAGAAACTGGGTAAAATTCCCCCACAGTACGATTACTAATACATTACAAGGCAAAGCTATACTAATCCATACATATTCTGTTAGGTAATTTAATAACTATGCCAATGACATAGTTTGTAGGGAGCTAGCTATCGTAACTTTAGAGATATCGTCGTTTTAATCAAACGCGGCGGAACCGCCAGTGACGCGACCGGCGCATGCGCATGCGCTTGGCGCTGCAAACGCTGCGCGTCAAAACCGCTTATCGCTCAAAGGGATAAACAAGCAACTACTTCATCTTAGTCACTTAGGATTTTGTATTTGGTACAAAATTATCCAACACCCAAGTTCAACGACTATTACCGCTAAACTAATAAAGTAATCTTAACCGCTATAATTTTCCTTTAAAGTTCATGAAATTCACTGTCATCGTGAATTTTTCCAGATTTTTCAAGCCAGCAGTTTAGGTTTTAGGGGGGGGGGGGACTACTGGAACAAAAATGTGCACTTCAAAGTTTAATATTGCGTAAATGGAGCATTAAATCGAAAAATAATTTTAGCAACCCCCAAGTCATTTTAGAAGACCTATTCAACGATACCCCACCCACACGATGGGGTAGACGACGAAAAAAATATTCATCCCCACTTCACATGTAGGGGAGCCACCCTAAAAAAAAATATTTTCCAAAATTTTAAATTACCACTTTGTCGGCGTAATTAATAAACACGGAGTGTGTTTAGTAAGGCCTCCAACCACAGTTATGGATACACCTAGATAACGCAAGAGCAACCACTTCGCGTGCCAAAAATCGCACCAGCTTACGTTCCAAAATCGTAAGCCGTCACTTTCGAGCTCAGTCTTGTGTACTGCTGGCTGGGTAAGCGTGAGCGAGAGCGCAAGCTTGAGACGTCATAGTAGGTAGTCAAAAAATGGCAAGCTTGGTTTTCATACAGTTCGTGATACTTGCGTTATCTAGGGCTATCTATATGTGTGCCTCCAACCATGGCTAGAGGCCTTAATTCACACATGCACACATTCACACAATCTGCTTGTTACGTGCCGTAGGTTGGCCATCCCCGGCGTAGCCTTTTTATATAATGTTGCAAGTATTACCTTCTAATTAACTTCACGTCGTCGGTCTGAGCTGTTACCGATCATCATTTGGATCTTTACGGCGGTCCCCAAACTAGGCGGCGCCTGTATCTTGGGGACCACACTTGTGATACATAAAGCTGCAGATTATGTAAGAGTAGATAAGTAATTGCAAACGATTTTAAAAAACTAAATTTAATTTTGAGATCAAAGTGAAAGTGAAAGTACAACATAAAGCTTAAATGATAAGATTGGACTGCATCCACAAAGCATGTCCGAAATCTTCACAGAGCCATGAAGAGATGAGAAGCCATGAGACTTTGCCAAAGAGCGATGGAACGCAGCATTCTGGGCGTGAAAAGACAGGACCAAATTCGGAACACAACATTGCGTTCCAAAACGGGCATAATGGATGTAGGAAAGAAGGCTGCCAGGCTGATATAAGATTGGGTGGGTCATATCAGCCGCATGCAGGATGACCGCTGGGCAAAAGTCTCCACATAATGGGTGCCTGAAGATAGACGGTGCCGCCGAGGCCAGCCCATATAGGTTACCTATAGGTGCCGAGGTGACCTAGATGCGTACCGCGTCGTCTGGTTTGAGGTGGTCCGGAAAAAGCGTCCCTGTAATATCTTGGGGGAGTCCTTTGCCCAGATTAGAAATGGGACAGTAGGTACAAGATATAAAAAAGGGTAATAACCTGATATAACTTGAGTAACATGGTCCTGGTTGACACCATCCACTTGGTCTAGTGTCTGTTGGCTGGTGTAGTTACACCAGCAAACTTAAAACTGTCAGCCATGATCTTTAGTGGTAGAAATCTGATGAGGTCATAGCGGTATGATGAACAGGGTGTAAAGTTCACTCAACCTCCATACGGTGTTCTGTCTGGTGGTCCGACGACTTTTTGTGCGGCAAACTCTACTTGCGCGATGCAGGATTTTGCGTGACGTCAGTGTGTCGTGTAGTTCGCATGTGACGATGTAGATGTCGCCACAAGACTATTGATATACCTAAAAGTAGATACTAGACGTTAGACGTGCACTTTCACAAGGAAACAATACTAAATGTCAATGACTTCAGTGCCCTTTCGAAGAACCCTGTGGTTTATGATTCTCTCTATCACCTGGCTGGTTTTACCTATCTGAAATTACATACATACCCAAGCAGCAAAATGTGGTCTAGTAATTGTCCTGGAACCACCATTTCATAGGACTATAACGGAATAGTAAGCAATTATAACCACGGAAAAGGGCCCAATTTATAGGCGTATTTTACCTAATTAAATATCTATAGTAGACTTGGTGAACACCACTTTGGCCAATAACGACCATATAGTTGGATTACGTAAAACTATTTGCTCCCGCGAAGCTACCTATCAGCGCATAATGGAACCAAACACGACAATAACGTACACAGTGAATCTCTTACAAGCTCAAAAAATGTTGTGAATTGGTGAATGACATTTGTAAAGATTAATATTGATAAAGGTAAGATATGCATCCATTTCATAATATAAATATTATCTAGAATATCAATTATGAGTAGAGTGATGTTAACAATAAGTCAAGATGTATAATGTGTTGAATGTGCATGGCGCACCTATATTTTCGGTGAAGTATAATAAGTTTTTTATCAAAATTTTTACACGCCCCTTGAAATTAGCGTTTTCATTAAGTTGAATTTTAAAATAATGTTGGTTTCAGTATGACATACAACGAAAAGTCGCCATTTTGACAAAGTTGGTTTTCCCAAATACACTAAGAAACCGTTATAGGCGTACTTTGTTCAAAAATGGTAAATGTCAGAACCATTGCTTGGCCATATTGTTTGGAATTAGAGTTCCGCTAATATTTCTATAACCGGATGGTTATTTTATATTGCTATTATGTACCTATGTCTTATTTTAATGTTTTTTTTTAGGTGTCAGCATTGAAAATGGTAATGTTTCTGGACGTCGATCGCTTTTTGACTAAAAGGGATTTTCGAATATTTTGTATTTAAAGAAATTTTATAAACATTTGATAAGGCCATTATGCCAATATTCTCTTCGTGTTGAATTAGTAATATCCAGATTTTCTTTATTAGTGTCAAGAAGTGTACGGGCATCCTTAGGTAGGACATCTTCAATCTTCTTATTCAAAATTTCCAATAAAGAATTTCATGTCGCATGTCGTATAATTATTGTATTCTACAGCCCATTTTCTAACATCGATGTAGCTGAAAATTGTAATAGTCTTCAATATCGCTTTCATCTTCTTGCACAGGTTCCTCACTAATACAATCTTCTAAGTCTAAATTTAAATCGCTTTTTACCGACAAAACGTCGTTTTGTGCAGAATTATTAATATAAAGAAAGAAAGAAAGAAAAAGTATTTATTGCGACTCGTACAGGAAGATCACAAACTAAACTAAACACAGTAAAATAAAAATCCAAGTTATATAAAAAAAAGTAACAAAAGGAAAATGAAACAAAGTCCTATACGAGGCCAAAAGGCTCCTATCTCAGCATGATGCTGCGACATTTAAAAAAAAAAAATAAAGGTCGCAGCGCTGGTATTCTGATAGGGCCCGCTGTGATGTCACGGGCAGTTACAGATATAAATAAATATGTAAAATATTAGTAAATAAAAAAATAATTTAAAAAAATTAAACCGACTTCAAAAAGAAATTAACTCAAAATTATGAAATAACTTTAATTTCGGAAGTCGGTGTCTTGGGATCTGTATTTTAGTTTTATGCCACCGACTTCCGAAATTAAAGTTATTTCATAATTTTGAGTTAATTTCTTTTTGAAGTCGGTTTAATTTTTTTAAATTATTTTTATTTCGTAATTTTTAGTTTTTGCACTAGTATTTGACCAAGGTTTTGAGATGTTTTCCCTTTGACACTACACCCGTAGCTCTTATCAATAAGCCAGGCCGTCACACTTACACGTATTAGTCCATATCTTGAAAATGACTGAATCGATCTTGATGAAACTTGCACTGTTCCCTAAGTTGAAGAAAATGTAAGCCAATAAAAAAAATGGTCACGATCCGATTAATAGTTCCGGAGATATGCGTGGACAAACATACATACATACATACATACGTCTATGAAATTTTGTATATTTGTTTGGAAGCCCTAATAGATCATCATATGTGAATATAATGCAATTCCAATAATATTACATACATACATACGTATCGAATTGATAACCTCCTTTTTTTTGAAGTCGGTAAAAACAAAAATATAAACATTTTGTCTAAAATTTTCACAGTAACTATTTTGTACGGATCCTTCTATTTCTACGATTCGTTCTTCGCCAAATACAAAGCTAGCAACCGACACCATAATAGCATTTGCAAGACCATTATAAACCACTGTATTCTTGTACAGGACACCACGGATATAGTTTTGGATACTAAGTATATTATATTAAACCTTTATAATCGTGTTAAGATTTTTTAACCAAATTGATTTATACCACTATAAAACCGCTCCATTTTACTTATAATTGTTCTGTAAAGTGAATTTGTAAAGCCTTATAAAACCAAGTAACAAATTCAAATAGTTTCCAGTATATTTAGTTCTGTTTATCACTCTTATTGCCGTACTTTACTTATAGTAGTTCTATAATGCTTCTTGTTAGCAGTTATAAGTATAGCTTACCAGTTTATCTACTCTTGAGTGCATTTACACCCTCGCGATACTTTTATAGGCCACCCTAGCTTATAATGCACTCTTAATTTCAACCTATAAGTAACTATAAGTTAATGTATAAGATCAGATATACTATAAGGCCCAACTAACTCCATGCTTGCTATTATAAGCGTGGCAGCAAATACTAGAACCGTTAAGAGAACATTACAAGTGCTGGAGGCCTATAACATCTGCACTATAGGATAATTTTGCTGATGCGGCTTGAACTTACATAATTCCTCGTTTTGTAACATTCTTACTCAGAACAAGTTTTTTTAATGGGTTTTACGTCCATTCTGACCAAAGGAAAAAGTACCGTACAACGAATTTAAACGTTGGTCTCAAAATAGATAACTATACATACTGAGATATGAGTGAACGCCCACAAAAAAAATATTGTGACAGAGTTGCAAAGCTTTCAAAGTTTTACTCACTGAGTACATTTAAGACAGTATAAATGAATAAGCAGATAAATAAAGATATGAGGTTATGAGGTACACTACATGGACGGTCGCCTCTGTTCGTACGACTATCGCTTTGGTTAGGACACGGCCTAAGTATTCCTTTTTATATGCAACTGCATCCGCTGGACGCGAGAAGCAGAGGAACGGTCGAAGTGGCGGTGCGGCCTATGTCCAGCAGTGGACACCTTTCGGCTGAAATGATGATGATGCAATTGAAGAGACAATTCAATTGAATAAATATGAGATCGAATATAATATAACTGGGTTGTGGAGGTCAGCTAAGCAGTCGCTCCATGTAAAATACTGGTATTCAGCTGCATGCGGTTAGACTGGAAGCCGACCCCAACATAGTTGGGAAAAGGCTAGGCAGATGATGATAAGGTCGGGCAAAGAGTTATCTATCGGGTTTTTTCCATTAGGAATTTCTTAGTACCATGCCGGAGTTTGAAATTCGGTAATACTCCGTGCCATGGAAAGTACGTTAAGCCGTTGGGCCTGCGCCTGATCTCTTCTCCGGTCCTGTCGCATTGCGTACCGTCCCATCGGATTATGACAGTGGAGAAAGATACAGTGCACCTGTGTCTGCGCACACACTTGTGCATTCTAATATCTCCCGCGCTTCAGCGCCGTATCTCGGCCAAGGCGGCCAATCTCGCCAATTGGTCGCCATGGCCGTAATATGGTGTGGAGGACTTTACAAGGAGTCCCGTAATCAATGGATAACCTCTTAAGGGGTCATTCAGCGGGATTGTCCGAAAGGGTTACCGCTGGCTGGAACACGGGTGGGTTTTAGTCGTGGGTTCGATTCCCACCCAGGACAAATGTTTGTGTGATGAGCATGATCATTTGTTCTGTGTCTGGGTGTAATTTATCTATATATGTATGTATTTAGAAATATATAAGTATGTTTATCAGTTGTCTAGTACTCATAACACAAGCTCTGCTTAGCTTGAGACTAGACGGCGTTGTGTGATAGTTGTGGAATATTATTATTATTATTATTATTATTTCACATCCACAAAAAAAAAAGGTGTCATTGTACTTATGAACAACTATTACTATGGGACCAAATCTGAAATCGCGAAAAAAGAATCAGCTGTTCCCTACATATTGACGAGTTATGCGAACATAAATGTAGAGGAACAGCTGATTTTTTTTTCGCGATTCATGTTTGGTCCGGTAGTAAAAGTTGTTCAACAGCGGTACGCGACACCTTGATCTCAGTGTTAGGGGAGGCTGCTACTTTAGTATGGATATAGAAAGTATGGATATTAGTAGGAAATGCTGATGCTTTAAACTAGATGGAGAGATTACACGTAGGTACTTACCGTAAGTACCTACGTGTAATTTAAACTTCATAAATAAACCTCATTTCATTTGTGACCTCTCCGTTTTCATCCCGGTAAATTGTACTTAACTAAGTTGGTATAATATTCAGGCGGGGCCGCGTTTACAAGCAAGACTTCTTTTGAAGTCAGTTATTTGTAAGCTAATCGCTTCAATTAATTAGTCTACTTAGAACTTCTGTTGAACCAACAATCAGTCTTTTTATACTTATCGCGTGGTAAGGTACAATTTGGCGTCTGTAATGTTTTTATTATACCTATCAGCAAAATTGTATTAAAATAATTTGATTCGACCATGAACGATTAGATATTGTTGATTTATTTGATTTACTTATTTACAAAAATCAATCTTTAGTCGATTCTGTAATAATCGATATGAAGGTACTTATTTAAAAAAAATAAAATTCTCCTTTAACCGCCATCTCTAATATTCTTCACTTGCCTTTTGAGCCTTATAAAAGATGGATGCATATCCTTCCTAGTGACTTTCTAATTGGCTAATAATATACTTACAGTTTTAAAAAGCCTATAACTCGTTTTATTGAAGTGCCTGAACCTAGATTTCCTACAGATATAGTGGACTCAGCGTATTAAGGCTCCTGCAGACAGGCGCGACGCAACTCTTAGCAGCAAGAACCATTTTCTTAAAGATTTCATGCCTGTCTGAGCCTGCAACATAACGGAGTGACATGCTTGGCTGGTAGTTACCGTAAATATCGGAAACTAGCTTCTTTGCCGCGACTTCGTCCGCGTGAAACTTATTGTTATCACACTAAACACACTAATATTATAAAGACGAAAGTTTGTGAGTGTGTGAGGGGGTGTGTGGGGGTGTGTAGGGGTGTGTTTATATGTTTGTTACTTCTTCACGCTCAAACAGCTCGACCAATTTTTATAAAATTTTGTATGGAGGTAGCTGACACCCTGGATTAAGATATAGGCTACTAATCTACGTATTGCCGAGTGTCATCCTACTATTCTACTATTATAATAAATGTGAAAGTTTCTGAAGATGTTCGTATGTTTGTTACTCAATCACGCGTAAACCGTTGAAAAGATTTGGATGAAAATTGGCACATAGATGTCATTTCCTGTATTAGCACATAAGCTACTTTTTATCACGATATTCGATCAATCGAGACTTATAGGTGAAACTGCGGGGTGCAGCTAGTAACAAATATTGTACCTCTGATTGTGCATGAATGTCAAAATCAAAGAGTTCTTTATTCTCGTTGTAGTAAGGTGATGTTTTTAGAAAATAGCACCGATGTTTCAACAACCGAGTGATGTTTCACATTTTCGCTACAGATTGCCAAGCATATTTTGTCAGGCGGCAAAATTGTGATCAATAACTTTTTATGGCAATTGGCAAGAACGCCTTTCCCATCATCTGGCCTCCGGTAGGCCGTCGTCTCCAAGGTCTTGCCGGTCCAATCAGCTGATTAAGGGAGCGATTAGGAGTAACACTCATGTAGGTAGACTGGTAGGTTCTCTTCGTATCGCCGCTAGTATTGAATGAAAGTCGGCGCGAATGGGTGCGGTGCGAGTGTCGATTTGCCCACAGTTTTTTTTTGTTTTATAAGCTGAAACACGAGGAAATATCGTGCCTTAAAATTGTGATTGTGAAATAGCCTTAGACCAAAGTCTTGTTCTAGATACTTACAACAATATAGGCTATGATAAATAATATATGAGCATACGCCTTAGTTAGTATAATTTCTGGGACCAAAATATTGTGCGTAAGCCCACATGTACAGTATTGATTTTCATGCCATAGGGGAGCGGCTATACCGCTTCAGTGGGTAGACATGAGATTATTAGGTAGTAGGTATCGCAGTAGCGAAGGATCAAGTTTTGTAAGAGGTAAGCCGGAGTAGATATCTTTAGTATGATTATATTATTTGCCTATAGAATACTGACTGTGCCATTTTTCAAAGGGAAGCCGGTAGGAATCGAGTTGTATGGAACCTTCGCCACTGAGGTATATCGTGTTTCAGTTGTTTTTGTCAGCAAACGGAAACTTAGTTAACGACTTTCTTAATCTTAGCTTAAAAGTTATTAAAAGATTGTACCAGACTATGTAGGTATATTATTTTTTTATTCTGAAATTAGCAGTAATTTAGGATTGTAATTTGATTCAACACTTGAGCTAATACGTTAGTAGGTACTATTAGTTTCTGTGGCTAAACAAAAACTAATAATAAAATGTTTATACGTTGACAAGAAACCTACATTAGTAGCGGTATTACTTTAATTAAGTATGTAGACACACAAACGGCGAAATATTAAGTTTATGCTGACCTCTAATTGCACGGCAAGCCGAACCAATGTAAGGTCAGCTTACACTGGTCAGGTATAGCTTGAGCCTTGATATTTAGCCGTGTAGGTACCTACGTACGCAGCACTCGTAAAACAGCAACTGCAAATTGAGGTAAAACCAATAACTCAGAAGTTTATAGATTTCTAATGGATACACGGCGTGTGTTTACGGCGCGTATAGGATTGTAACATACGTTGTAAACAGTCGAACTGCACTGAAGCTATCTTCACTCCGTAACTCCGTTTCAAAACAGTAAGATGGCCTTTTGCCACCAACTCTTCTATTAATATCCACGTTGGAAATATAAAGCTCTGATATTTTCAATCACTGCTCAGCTCCTAGCAATGCTAGCGTGATAGTTTAAATACTGAAAATTTGTGAAAAAAAAATCTATATAATGGTGTAATTTTCATCAAAATATGTGCAGTGGTTTCGGAGTTATGTGCGCGTAAACTTTGGTCAATGTCAGTGATTTCAATGTCAGGTTTCAGGAAGTTGTGTGACATTTATGTGTGATTACTTATAGTCTGTGGTAATATTTAGGAAGTATGTTATGGTAGTTTGTATTTCTATTGTGATTTTAGAAGCTGTAGATTCTTTGTGGTTAGACGAGAAAAAATTGTATCTACTTAGGTACCTAATTTATCTTGCAAACTAGAATTATCTTTAGTAAGTAACAATCCATTTTGCATCACTCACCGGTTCTAAGTCTTTACGAAATTATGGTAGTCAGCAACAAGAGTCGATTATCACTTCAGTTTTTTTAATCTCAGTTATTGAGCAAAATATTTGTTCAAAATTGCAGCAGAAGTACAATGCACCGTATCTAAAACCTGGATAAGATGGGTACTGTGTTAACATTTCGTTCATTATTTTAAAACTATACTTACCTACTCCCGCCAAACTTGTTACAATTTCTTCAATACCTATCTGTATAAAGTCAAAGTCCTGAATGACTGATATATCAATTATCAACGCACAGCCTAAACCGCTGGTCCTAGACATAACATTTGGAGGGTGTGTTCTTTGTGAAGAGTAGTTATCCACTAAGAAAGGGTTTTTCGAAACTCCTCCCCTAAGAAGGTGAACGGGGGTGGTGAAATTTCACGCAGACGAAGTTTATAATAATTATTATAAATAAAAAAACCTTTAGTTATGAATGTATTAGGGCTTGGCAATGTGCTACAAGACAGTGTTAACTGTGATAGCCATCAAAAGATAGGTACCTACCCTACATCTTAACATTACCATCTAGATATAGGTACCTAATTAGTAATAAAAATCTGTCAATCGTAATTACAGAGAAAAACTTAGAATAGTGTCCAATTGATCTGCCTAGCCTTTTCCCAACCATGTTGGGTTGGGGACGGTTTCCAGTGTAATCAGACGCAGCTTAATACTAGTGGCGTAACACACTATCAGTAGCAATGGCTTTCATTTTGACAGTTCAACAACATACATTGCGTTATTAACGTTGTTGAGCAGACAAATTTTTCGAACTTATCCTTCAAAATGATTCAGATTGTGATTGAAAGAGGTGCCCAATTAGGCTCTGGTATTTTAAGCCAGAGACACATTACTGTGTCGTGTTGTGTCGTGACGCGGGATACACCAATCAAACGAATCTGTTCAGAACTACGTCAAATCACAACGAGTTTTGATTGGCTAACACTGCGTCAGAAGGCGTCACGACAGGCCACGACACGTAAGTATATTTCCGCCATTACACGCAGCGACTACTGGGTAACACGATACGTTTCATTGCCTAAGAGATTAGCGAAGGCTTCATATTATTGTATTATTATTAATAGGCGAGCCATCCATTACTTGGAAACATTTATTTACACAGTAATTTCATTAGTGGTAGTTCACGTTCCTAGTATTCCAAAAACGAACGATTGCTAGTAAAACGATTCGTTTTATTAATTGGGCGTAAGTTGACTTTACTATTACATGAGACTATAGGTAATACAGGGTGTATAAAGACACTTCACAAAGCCGTCAACTACGCATTCTGTGAATCTGTACATCAAACTAAATTACATAGCACAAAAATAATTGCTGGGAATCAACTTTTATTCCTGGTGCGAAAATTTGCTGTTTGCGATAGTGCGCAATACAACGCACGCAAAACATTTTGCTTATTTATTTATTTCAGGCGACGCAGGCCCATAAAAACATATATTTTAATTTTTTTTCACATTAAAAACTTGTTTTTCGTAAAAAATCGTCAGTAATAGTTGTAATTTCGACCTTCAATATCTCCGTAAAGGTTTAAAAAGTATGGCCCAGTACAAAAAAAAATACAGTGATGGGGAGTACAAGTGACTCTTGTCTTTTTACACCCGTTATGTATAATCAGGCTATAATGTTCCCACTGCTGGGACACAGGCCTCCTCTCTGTGAGAGGGAGTGGGCCATGATCCACCACGCGGGCCCGGTGCGGGTAGGTGGATGTCACATGTCTCCGAATTTTTTGGTTCTAGAACATGGTTTCCTCACGATGTTTTGGTTCTAGAACATGGTTTCCTCACGATGTTTTGGTTCTAGAACATGGTTTCCTCACGATGTTTTGGTTCTAGAACATGGTTTCCTCACGATGTTTTGGTTCTAGAACATGCCGGTTTCCTCACGATGTTTTGGTTCTAGAACATGCCGGTTTCCTCACGATGTTTTGGTTCTAGAACATGCCGGTTTCCTCACGATGTTTTGGTTCTAGAACATGCCGGTTTCCTCACGATGTTTTGGTTCTAGAACATGCCGGTTTCCTCACGATGTTTTGGTTCTAGAACATGCCGGTTTCCTCACGATGTTTTGGTTCTAGAACATGCCGGTTTCCTCACGATGTTTTGGTTCTAGAACATGCCGGTTTCCTCACGATGTTTTGGTTCTAGAACATGCCGGTTTCCTCACGATGTTTTGGTTCTAGAACATGCCGGTTTCCTCACGATGTTTTGGTTCTAGAACATGCCGGTTTCCTCACGATGTTTTGGTTCTAGAACATGCCGGTTTCCTCACGATGTTTTGGTTCTAGAACATGCCGGTTTCCTCACGATGTTTTGGTTCTAGAACATGCCGGTTTCCTCACGATGTTTTCCTTTGCCGTTTTGTGAGCAGTGGTGATGAAATTAAATACACAAAGTCAAGTGCCTTTGCCTGGGTTCGAACGCACGACCTACTCATAAGTCGAGACCGATACCGATACCACTGCTAACATGAGACAGTTGACAGATAATTATATAGATTTATTTATTACTAGCAGCGCCCCGCGGTTTCACCCGCATAAGTGTCGGTCCCGTGGGACGTGGGAACATCTGGATAAAAAATCCTAAGTATATCCTTTCCCGGGACTCAAACTATCTACATAATATAGGTATACAAATCGGTTCAGCATTTTAGGTACCTACCTACTTCTTCAGTCTAAAGCAAATGCAGTTCTCGTATCGCTATCGATCCGTTTTTTTAAGAAGAAAAACTATTATGTTCTTTCAATGAATTTCTAACTAAAACCTGAAAAACTTAATATCAAGAAACTTAGGAAGAAAAAAAAAATAAACATCCGGATTGCGAACCTCCTCCTTTTTAGAAGCTTACGAAAAATGCGTTTCTATGACGGAGCTTCAGCACATCACAAAAAAAGAATTTCTACGATGCTAGGTGTCACTGCGCATTCTTCAGGCATTCCTAATTACAACACGTGTCTCATAGATGACGAACTTGTTTAAATTAGTAGCACTCAGTTTAGATGCACGTGATGTTACGTATTTATTTCATGCACTATTTGTAGTTGCTCG
This sequence comes from Oligia strigilis, assembly GCA_951800025.1. NCBI lineage: Eukaryota > Metazoa > Arthropoda > Insecta > Lepidoptera > Noctuidae > Oligia > Oligia strigilis. The sequence continues at coordinate 1,060,782 of OX637565.1, read as the reverse complement.
TATTTCTCGTGCTTTTACATTAGCTGTGATAAGTCTGAGAGCTAAATACTAATTGTTTTCAATTGATTTTAATTATAACTTGTCACTGTTGTTATTTCTTTATCTTATGTTGTAATGCTGGGAAACAAAGTTTCATAATTGTAACCATTAAATTAATAAAACAGTCTAGGTATGAACAATATTGTGCCTAAAAGAACATTTATATACTTTAAGAATAGTTAACCATTGAGTTTCATTTGCCCATTCTGGCCCATAATGCATTTTTTTCTGAATAAACAGTTATCAACATTTAAAAAAGCAGTGATGACCCAGTAATAACGGTCCCGACTTACGAATTTGCAGGTCGTGGGTTCGAACCCAAACAGACGCTTTACTTTGTGTAAATTATTTCATCACCACTGCTCATAAAACGGTAAAGGAATCCGGCATGAGAACCAAAAATTCGAAGACATGGGACATCCACCAACCCGCACTGTACCTACCTGTGTGGTGGATTACGGCCCACTCCCTCTCATCGAGAGGAGGCCTGTGTCCCATCAGTGGGAATATTATAGACTGATAAAGCTAAAATAACTCGACAGAGATAATAATAATAATACATTGATGCAGCAACACGTGACACGCATATTTCCCAAGGGTTTTACATTACTTATAGTCCTAACTACGCCATCATCTATTGTACATACGGACTTAATCATTTAACTAGAATGTTTAATATGAACTATTTCTACTCGACTTTTATTGTAGGTAGGTACTCCACGTCTCCACTAGAAAAACTACTTAAATAATATATTTTAAATATTGCCACAGACTAAATAAATTAGTAGCTAAACTCAGTGTACCAACGCAATTTAAGTCGCAGTGCTTACAGTACTTGGGTAACATTATGAAGAGCTTTCTAATAGTTAGCTTGGTGGAGAGTAGATAATGCCTTGAATCCAATTAGTAAAGTTAAATTGAGTGCACTTTGTGTTTTTAATCAATCAGCTCAGCCCATCGCAGTCCACTGCTGTACATAGGCCTTTCCCAGGCTGCGCCACAACACTCTGTCCTCCGCCTTCCGCATCCATCCTGGCTGGGTGAGCGTGAGCGCTAGCGCTAGGCCCGGGGGGTGGGGCGAGACGGGTGCCGCACGCGGCGGCGTCTTTGAATCGATTTGATTTTCCCATCACTAAATAGTGCTTGTGACGTCATAGTAGGTAGTCAAAAAATGGCACGCTTGGTTTTTATACAGATCGTGATATTAACGTTATCTAGGTCTATCGGTATCTGTGGCCCTAACCACCTGTTTATGGTCGTCGGTCCATGTATAGCTGAAGACGTCACACACTTTACTTACTTTGTATTTTAGCACACAGTTACTATGTCCTAAGTTTACTTGTGGACCCACATACATTTATGTCAATTTTGTTTTTTAATTTCTCAATAGTATGTGCTAACTCAGCTGGTATACTGATTTTAGCTATTAAGCTACTCTGTGACACAAATATTCACTATCGCTTAGCCGTACTTACCACGTGTGTGGACCTAGGTAGGAATAAAACTGCAATTCATAATAAAAATCTAACAGTCAGTTACGTATGTATTATCGTCCGTATCGTAGGTATTGATAATGTTTACAAGTGGCCACAGACATGGTGATGTCGCCTTCGACTCGAAACGTGTGCCAGTGAATTGAAGTGAGTTTAAAAATTAAAATTAATACAAAAATGGCGAAGAAAACCTCGGGATGGATTACGCCGTTCAAAAAGCAGGTGAGTTTGTGTGTTTTTTTTTTTTTTAAATAGCATCACGTTTAGTTCATGGGAAAATTTACCGCCTTATCTCAAACTTTGGTTGTTTTCTAGGAACGAAGGATGAAGAGGTGCATTCTTTGGCAGATATTTTTTTTAATTTTTTTTTAATCTGAGGAGCAATTCTCGTCATCAGAACGTCTGGGGGCTTAAAAAGGTCACTTCATAAGAAGGTAACATTATGAATCATAATAATGGCGAAGACAGTCCGTGTTTATCTTTTTTTCGCTGCACTACGTCGCGTAGGTATAATCAAAGGGAATGGATTGGATTTGAATTGGATTGATTGGTATTTTAGCACAGACAAAAAAAAATAACTGAAAAATCCTTCACCAATGAGGTTTGATACGATTAACTTAACAGTTAACTTTCAATATGATTCATAATTCTATCCTAATATGATTCTGCCAAAGTGGCCTTTTTAGGCCCCCTGATCTGTCTCAATCTGTCAAAAATACCTCTAATTTCCCTACATTTTTGACAAGTTTTTTATTGTCGTTAATATGAGATTGCGACTAAATTTTGAACATTTTTAATTTCGAGAATTGGCCTTCTGGTGGCACCAGCAGGGTAATTGCGTAACGCACTATCAGTAGCAATGGGTTTCATTTTGACAGTTCAACAACATTCATTGCGTTATTTACCTATGTTGTTGAGCAGACACAATTATTCGAACATATAGAACAATGGATTAGCAATATGCTTGAAAATTATTCAAATTGAGAGTAATAGTGTGTTACGGTATTAGGGTGCAGACTAATTTAAAATCACCTGCCAGATTTATCCGGAAGTTGTCTGTAGTTGGTTTAAAAAACTATAGGTTCTAAGGATAGGTAGATAGAGTCGAATTCGTGCTTTTAAAAAATCGAAACACCAATCTGTTGACCACAATGGGCTGAAAATAAAACAAGTAGGTATCGTACCTACATCTATTGTATTTCCTGTGAAAGTTTCAATAGACAAAAACCATTTTGGCACGCTTTCTATGCACTTGACCGTCTCAAAGAACATTAATAATTCAGGTCAGGGCATGTTCTTCAAAATGTTCTATATTTCATGAATGGATAAAGCTTTCAGTATTCATTGTCACTTGTTACTGCTTCAGGGTAGACTGAAAGATGTCATGATGCATTAGAGCGGGGAAAGAATAAGAGAAAAAAAATCGTTTAAAAATAGGACAAAAAAAATAACACAATATTTTTTCTTTTCTACTAGGTACCTACTCTTTTAACAAGTTGCTACCTAATATTTCGAATATTTCTAACCTCATAAACGAATTTATACATACAATACACGTACATACAATGCTTGTTGTCAAAGTAACAGCAGCCGGTCGATTCTGTAAAAATCTCACCGTGAAACTTAGGTGGAGGTGGACTTTGTTTTTGCTAGGAATTGACACTATTGACAGCTCACTCTACGCTCACTTCACCTAAGTTTTCACGGTGAGATTTTTACAGAATAGCATCGTTTACTAAATGCTTATGAAAGGAGGTATATAGGTACTTATAACAAAAAAACTTAAGTACACATATTTTTTAAATTTTTGTCTGTCTGTCTGCTTGTTGCGGCTGATCTCCGCAACGCTCTGGTCCGATTTTGATGGGACTAGGTGTCAGTTAGCTGATGGTATAAGGTGTAACTTACGCTACTTTTATTTTAGAAAAAAAATTAAAACCCATTTTTTTTTTATTTCCGAGTTTATTTTGTATTGGTATCTTATTTTGTGTATAAAAACTCAAGGTTGGCACACAAAAAAGCTGAGTCTTGCGTAAGCATAAATGTATAGGTATGTATACTACGTAACAATTATTATACTGAACAAAAAGTTATTCAAGGTGAAAATAAAACTAGGTACTTACACCTACTTATTGGATCTGTAGGTCAAAACATTTTGTCATTGTTCTCAAATAATACAAGTCCTTAAACAGTCTCCAAACTATCATCCAGGATACGTCCAAGATTTTCAGGTTATGTTTTAAGAAATTGTGGATAGCTACGTAGGTAGATCTTCGTTATCCAAATGACCTGTAGATCTGGTAGCGTCGTGTGACGGGTCGTTGAGCTCCCTAAAATAGGGTTGAGCTACACGTTGACTGATGCATGCATACCATCTATTGGGTCAGGTCAACTCAAAGCTGCAATGGCTCTTTCTTCAAAAGGCGCTTCCAGACGTGGCCCTGCGTTGTTAGACTCACATAAAATCCTAATCCTACTATAATAATATTATAAATGTGAAAGTCTGTGAAGATGTTCGGATGTTTGTTACTCAATCACGCGTAAACCGTTGAACAGATTTGGATGAAAATTGGCACATAGATAGACCGTTTCCTGGATTAACACATAGGCTTTTTATCCTGATATTACCACAGGATCGAAACTTACGCGGGTGAAACCGCGGGGCGCTGCTAATACTTATTATTATAATGTTTGGACTTAAAAAGAGACCATGACCTCTGAGTTTGTTTAGGGTTCTCAGAGATCAGTCAGCTACGAAATACCGGTACCATCAAAATATGGACGTGTAAAAGTGTCCTTAAAGATCTACTTACATAAATAAATATTTCACAATGGTGTTCATTATATTTCCTGGCTAATTGACTTATTGTGGACATTAAACAATCTTTAGTCTAGTGGTCGCTAGCGCTAATCTAGATAGAAATTAGATATTATTAACTTGTATATTCATAGAACCTAGAAATCATCTGCCTAGCCTTTTCCCAACTGCGTTGGGGTCGGCTTCCAGTCTAACCGGATGCAGCTGTATACCAGTATTTTACATGGTGCGACTGTCTATCTGACCTCCACAACCCAGTTACTGGGTAATACGATACCCCTTGGTAAGACTGGTTGTCAGACCTTCGGGCTTCTGACGACCCTTAACGACTGTCAAAGATCCACGAATGACAGCCGGGACAAACAAAACTGCAAAAAACCTAAAAAAAATTGAATTTCGCGGGCTACCCTGGCGCTTTCGCCTTAAGTATAAAGCGGTAATGAATCCAGAGTGTTGAAAGTATGTTTATATTATGTAGGTATCTTCTTGAAATAATTCTCCTCAATACTTGCACCCGCACCTCGCTTTACTCATCATTGCGTCTATTTTCGGCCAGATACCTACTAAAGTTCAGACCAATAATTTACTAGCTAGGTACAAAGTTCCGTAGGTACATTTATTATTACTTAGAGATTCGGTCTAGTTAGTTACATTATTTTATGCGCACAATTTGTGCTTATACTGCTATACTACATACTGCAGCAATAGTTGTTCTCAGAATTTATATTACCGAGAATATCTCAAAGAGATCTGATGAGATATTATTTGTAAATGATTGCTTCATTTACAAATAATATCTCCTCAGATCTCTTATGGTTTGTAATCTTGCATGGAAGTAAATTAAGCAAAATTCAATTCGTAGTCATCATCTGCCTAACCTTTGCCCAATTATGGGTCAGCTTCCAATCTACCATAAATACCATCGGGGTAATTGCGTAACACAGTACCTGCTGCACTGGCTTTCATTTTGACAGTTCAACAACATTCATTGTGTTATTTACGTTGTTGAGCAGATAAATTCGAATATAAATGAAGCAATGGATTAGCGATATCCTTCAAAATGATTCACATTGTGATTGAAAGTGTATTCCACAATTAAGGTACCTACTGTATTTTACATAGAGCCACTGCTCACCTTCAACCAAAACCAATTCAAAAGTTAATCAAATCCACTAACATAAATCTAATATCTAAACTCATTCTCGTTTATTCAGATCAAAATAACGACTGGTAAACTTTTACGCAATTTACTTATCTCACGGATAATCGCGATAAGATTACAGATCCTTGTAAAAGTGATAGTGCCTAACATATGCGCCTCTAGTCAGTTTTTGAGAGAAAAAGTTATGTAACCCAATTATGTATTGTTTTGATTAAAACTAAAACTAATAAATGATAAGACTAGGACTATTAAAGGTAAAAGTAAACGTGTAAAAGTGTTTGTTTGTGTTTGTTTCTTTGTACAAACCTATTTACAAAAAAAAAAATATCATTTCATTTCAAATCATTTCATTTCATTTCAAAACTAAGAATAATAAAGGTAAAATTAAGACTAAAAAAGGTAAAACTAAGACTAATAAAGGTAATACTAAGACTGATAAAGGTAATAAGTACTAATAAAGATAAAGGTAAAACTAAGACTAATAAAGGTAAAACGAAGACTAATGAAGGTGAATCGAAGACTAACAAAGGTGAATCGAAGACTAATATCTAAAGGTAAATCTAAGGCTAGTAAAGGTAAAAAGTAAGATTAATAAAGGTAAAAGTAAGACTAAAAAAGTTAAAACAAAGACTAAATAATATTACATACATACGTGTCGAATAGAAAAAGGAAAACTAAGACTAATAAAGGTAAAACTAAGACTAATAAAGTTAAAACTAAGACAAAAATAAGTAAAAGCGGTAGAGCTGGCCGCAAGGGCCCTTTCAACAGAATTTATAACAAAATCTTTGTGTAGCTTGTAAAATGTCCCAACTCACTGACCGAAACTCAATAAATATTAATAATAAATAAATTGTATGGAACAGCAATGTTTTTTTATAACCGGCATGATATGTCAACGCAGGGAATCCATGGTCACAGTTTCCGCGTCTTTGTCCTTGTCATGCTGTTCTATGTTATGGGTTTGGTTTCCGCACTTAGTCCTTCAAGTGGACCATTGAGCGTGCGCCGTGGCGGCCGTCGGTGGTTATTCCAACCAGCCCACCTCCTTCCAGAAGTTAATTAGGTTTCCTGGCCTGTTGAGAACATCTGTGTAAGATCTGGGTGTCCCGAAGGTTTTTGACCTAATCTGGGTGACGCCTGCGCGCTCAAAGAGCACATGCGCAACGGTTTCATCAGCCTCCAAGCCCTGCACAAGGGACTGTCCGTTATGCCTATTGTGTGGAAGTGTTTGTTTGGCGAGCAGTGTCTCGTGACGGTCCCCGTCACCTGCCATCCTGTATAAACTCATCTGAAGAGAGAAATACCTCGTTCATTCTGTAACTGGTTTACTATAATTAGCAGGAAAAAGCAATAAAACGTTACTATTATAAGCATATTAATGCCAACACCTCGATTAGGTCAGCTAGGTTATATTGTAGATTCTAAGTTAGACATTAATGAAGTGGTTTGTCTTGGCATGTAGGTAATGTAGAGGAAGAGTATAAATATGATAAACTTTATTTATTGTCTTTAACTTGAGTTGTCCAATTGAGGACAAGCTCAAAGATTGTCTAAGGTTACAGACAGCTGTGCTGCTGGGGAGTTTGTTGCGCCACTTCTTCCCAGTGAAAGCACTAAGAAATGATGGAGGGCGGCCGTTTTGGGGGATTGTCATATGTATAGGCATTTGACGTTCGAAAAGTGCTGATTCTCAACCTAAAATAATAAATCTTCGCTCTTTATTTTAATTCTTGTCCCTGTGGATACATGCAATTCAGCTAAAAAGTAGGTACCTACCTACCTACTTAACAATTAAACGTGTTATCTGATTTCCATTTCACGCCAATTTGTAAGAGAAAATTGCTGGATTCGCATCATTATTAGAACCATTGTGAGACTATTAGGAGTACCTACCTAGCTACTTCTGTCCATATCAATAAGAATATTATGTATTCAAGCTGTGTTGTCTTAGCACTTGAATAACGCTATAAGTAGGTGATGTTTGTTGATGTTTAAATATGGCAATCGCACTATTCTGTAAAAATCAACAGGTGAAGTGAGCTTGAAGTGACCTGTCAATCTTTAGCATTAGCTGGTCTATTCTGTAAACATCTCATCCTTATTAATAACTTAGGTGAACTGAACTGTCATTTCATCTGATGCTAGAAATTGACACTACTGCCAGCTAACTTCACCTAAGTTTTCATCTAATCTCACTTAGCAAACGTGGTCAACCACGGTGGTCAACACTGGCTCCTTCTCTTGGCCTTTCCGACCGCTGGTAAATCAAGTGACAGCAATACCTGAGGTTGAGACCCCAAAAAAATCTAATTGATTTCTGTTTTTTTTCACCATGTTTAGATTTCGATACCGAACAAGTCTGCGGAGTTACGCTTACCTACTAATTTAAATGACCCTGTATTTTAATTACTTACCTACCTTAACAGGAACCTATTCGAAACAAGGATACTCTTAAGAAACAGAGAGCCCTCGAGAGTGGACTTGTTCGGATAAGCATTTTGTGCATCGCAAAAATAATGGATAGCAGATTTGATAACCTTATTTCGTGTATCTTATCATTATTTTATCAGGTGAGATGTAAGCAAGATTTGATCACCTGATCTGACATTATGAAATCAGGGACATCTTACGCACCGTACTTAAGTTTATCTAAACTGTTACCTAATATTTTACTTTATTTAGCCATTTTTAGTTCATCATTCTCTTGCCCTTATCACAATTTATTTAGGGTAGGCGCAACATGTGTTTATCTTCCATACTTCTCTTAGTCGCCATCTTGGTAGTCACCTCCTTTGTAGCGCTCCACATCATCTGACACAAGCCCATCTATCGTGTCTTTGGTCTTCCCTTACTCTTATTTGTCTGGTTTATTTCCTAACTATTGCATAAAAGTATTATTGACTAGCTGCGTCCCGCGGTTTCACCCGCATATGTCTCGATCCTGTGGGAATATTGGGACAAAAAGTATCCTATGTCCTAATCCAGGGCATGGTCTACCCACGTGCCATTTCATTAAAATCCGTTCAGCTGTTTTAGCGTGAAAGCGTAACAAACAAACATACAAAAAATCAAAATTTTTCTTCTTTATTGTGAAATGACTCTTTTTAAAAATTAAGGATTCTTAAGCAGTGTATACCAGCAGTACTTACTGCTTTCGATTCGAAGAGTATGAGTGCCGATGCAAATACAGGACCAAATAACCTGAAGGATAAAACGTTCAAAAACTAATCGCAGTCTCATCTCGGCGAGAAACAAATGTCAAAAACTTGTCAAAAAATTTAGGAAAATTAGAGGTATTTTTGACAGATTGAGATCAGACGTTACGTGAACGTTCTTAAAATTACGAGAACTGACCCTCTATCTTGGGCACAGACCTTTATCATACATATAACAGGTCAGTGATCTTGGGTTGACAATGATTCAAATCAAAATCAATCAAATCAAAAGTCATTTATTCAAATTAGGCTGACAGTCAGCCCTTATCGAACAACAAAATTAAGTACTTATTTAAATATAGCTACGGCTACAGATTGCCCACACGAATTCAAAGCGTTGCGTTTACGTCAGATGTGCTTTAACGAACAATCCGTAAACATATACTGCATGTTTATCTTTCAGTTTTCGGATTCAGGATTGCACTTCTAAATACTTGCTAGATAAGTTGACAGAATGAGCTTTCTTTTAATGATATTGGGTGGCAAACAAACAAGCTAACTCTTCTCTCTTCGACTGCACGAAGTCAAGTCAAGGCTAGTCAAGACGGCACGGTTGGCGCAGTGGTTAAGCGATTGACTGCTGCGCTGCGTGTCGCAGGTTCGATTCCCGCACGGAACAAATATTTGTATGACCTACAAGTAGTTGTTCTGGGTCTGGCAGTTTGTGTATGTGAGTTTAAATGTTTGTAAACGCACCCACAATACAGGAGAAATTCCTAGTGTGGGGCAAAGTTAAAAAAATAAAAAAAGTAATTTAAAAAAATTAAACCGACTTCAAAAAGAAATCAACTCAAAATTATGAAATAACTTTAATTTCGGAAGTCGGTGTCTTGGGATCTGTATTTTAGTTTTTTGCCACCGACTTCCGAAATTAAAGTTATTTCATAATTTTGAGTTGATTTCTTTTTGAAGTCGGTTTAATTTTTTTAAATTACTTTTTATTTCGTAATTTTTAGTTTTTGCACTAGAATTTGACCAAGGTTTTGAGATGTTTTCCCTTTGACACTACACCCGTAGCTCGTATCAATACGCCGTGCCGTCACACTTACACGTATTAGTCCATATCTTGACAATTACTGAACCGATTTTGTTGAAACTTGCACTGTTCCCTAAGTTGAAGTAAATGTAAGCTAATACAAAAAAAATGGTCACGATCCGATTAATAGTTGCTGAGAAATGCGTGGACAAACATACATACATACGTCTATGAAATTTTGTATATTTGTTTGGAAGCCTTAGTAGATTGTCATATGTGAATATAATGCAATTCCAATAATATTACATACATACGTATCGAATTGATAACCTCCTTTTTTTTGAAGTCGGTAAAAAGAATAAAGGCTAGTAGCAGTATCAATCACCAATCGATAGTGTCGATAGTACGTTATTGTAAGATTCTATAGCCTAAAAATTTGCCATTGCTATAGCGTTGTCAGTGGCAGCGCAGAGGTCGCTCAGCTCCCTAATTGCGTAACACACTATCAATCAGAATCTGAATCATTTTGAAGGATATTGCTAATCCATTGCTTTATATGCTCGAAAAAGTTGTCTGCTCAATAACGTACTGTATAACGCAATGAATTTTGTTGAACTGTCAAAATGAAAGCCATTCCTAACAAAGCCTGTACCAAAAACTACAAACTCAGTATTGTTGTAATGTTCCAGTGTTTCGTGACGATCGGCGTGTGTCTCAACATGGCGGCGCACGGCCTCGTCATGGGCTTCAACGCCATCCTGCTGCCACAGCTCCGGAAGCCGGACTCCATCATACCTATTGATGACTCTTCTGGCTCCTGGATTGGTAAGTTACTAGCCAATTAAAACAGTTTGATTAAGTAGACAGACAAATGGAATACAGAAAATGAATCGTAAAAAGTCAATATTTCCAAGTAACTACCATACCAGTGGCCTTTGACCCCGTAGTAAGCCCGTAGTAAGTGTAGCTGTAAGTACTTGAAAATAAAAGTTTTTTTTTTTGTTGTATAGACATTCGATATTGATACACATCACGTTTGCGTAGTTTCGCTAAGTAATTTAATCTGGCCCTGTATAGACACCTGCTGAACTCAATTTCACTCGGGTCGGCTTGACTTGTGTTTAAAAAAAAATATTGCCAATAGTATGAATAAAAAGTAAACTCTCCAAAATGCACCGGAAGTACTTAACTGTCAGAGTGTTAGCACCCCAAAAGGTTTTTTAATACTGAGCTGACGATGCATGACAAAGTACAAAAATCATTATAAGTCAGTCTTAGTTACGACAAGCAAAATATAATTATTTCCCTTGTGTATAAAAGTAGTATATTTTATTGAAATTCACTTTGCGTAGTCTTAAACAATAACCTGTCATTACAGTCCCAATAGGCAAAGACAAATACTCATTGTTCACGTTTCTGCATCCTTTAGTAACTTAATGATTTATCTTTCCAGCTTCAATCATCGGCTTCGCCCTCGTTGCTGGTAACTTCATCGTCCCTCCCGTCATGGCGAACTACGGCAGAAGAACCGCCAACCTCATCAGCATCATGCCTCTCATCACTGGCTGGTTCTCCATCATCTTGGCCAAGAGTGTCCCTGTACTGTTAGTCGCCAGATTCCTTCAAGGACTGTCTATGGGCATGAGTGCTTCTCTAGGCCCTGTTTTAATTGGAGAGTATACCAGCCCTCATAATAGAGGAGCATTTTTGACAATGATTTCCTTATGTATAGCAACTGGAGTGTTAACAGTTCATACTATGGGGTCTTACTTACATTGGCAAACGACTGCCTTGGTATGTGCGTGCATTGCTTTCGTTGATCTAGTCATTATTATTTACTCTCCCGAGTCCCCGAGTTGGCTCGCAGATCAAGGAAGGTATGAAGACTGCAAGAGAGTCTTCCGCTGGCTAAGAAATGAGAATGAAGAAGAGGAATTGCACAAGATGATTGAATCCAGTATTATAGTCAGAGAATCTAAAGCTGATGCAAATATTTCACAATCCTTTGGCAAGAAAATCAAAAGTGGCATCGTTTACTTTAGTGCTACTGCAAAAAAGAAGGAGTTCTACAAACCTATTTTCATTATGATGCATATTTATACTTTAGGACAATGGGCAGGAGCTAATATTTTAGCTGCATACACGTTAGACATTTTCCATCACGTTATTGGTACTGATGTTAACATAGCTCTCTTAGTCATCACTCTTGATGCCCAAAGAATATTTTCAAATGCCATAGCAGTATTAGTTATAAAGAAGATTAATAGAAGAACGATGTTGTTTGGTACTGTCATCGTCAATATTATTGCTTTCTTGCTCACAGCAGCTTACACTTACTGTAAAGGTCAGGAAATGCTGCCTCCTATCCTTGACCACCCTGCTGTTGGTGTGGCGTTAGTCCATCTTCACATGTTTACAATCGCAACTGGTACCGTCCCGTTGCCTTTCATCATCGCTGGTGAAGTTTTCCCTCTAGAATACAGAAGTTTGGCTGGAGGAATCAGTGTCCTCTTCCTGTCTTCCAATCTTTTTATTACCGTGAAGACAGTTCCATTGTTCTTTGGTACTATAGGTATCCATGGAGCATATTGTATCTACGCTGCTGTAGTCGGTTACTGTCTTGTGATAGCATACTTCTTTTTGCCTGAAACGAAGGATAGAACTCTTCAGGATATTGAAGACGAGTTCAGAGGTAGACCGTTATCTCCCGAGGAGTTGAAGTCCACTCAATCTTTGACGTCATGGAAGTTACAAAGTAGGGACAGAAGATGCAGTAGTCCTGTAATATAAGTAAATAAAAAAGTGATATCTTGTAAGTGATACTTAGAAGAAATTGTTTGTACTTATAGTGGATACAAGAACAGTATTTTTTAGATTAGAATTTTGATAGTAAAACCTGAATGTGTGAACAAGGGTAAAATGAGGATTGTCTTGTAAATAGCGTTTGACAAGGTAGTTATAACTAATTTATATAAAACTTGATATTATAGTTAAGTGAATAATGTAATAAATATTGTTTGAATAATAATGATTGTTTTATTACAAAATCGATTGTAACAAAGCAAAATTTAACTGATTTTGTTTTCACTAATTAGGGTTTCACAAGGTACAGTACTTGGCCCCTTATTATTTTTGCCAAAATAAAAATAATACCTGCTGTACAAAATAATTACAAAATAGTGTTTTATTACAAAAACACTTATTGTGACAAAAAAAATCCGCGAAACGTTTTTACAAAATAAGTTTTATGTTTATGTTTTATGGTAGGTATTTATATTTAAACAAACTTGATAGGTACCTAAGTTTGTAGAAAACTTATGTTTGATACGCGTGATCGTTTGTCATTGCACACTTTCATCAAAATGTAGGTACTAAGTACCATAGTGTTTTCAAAATCATAATCTACGATCATTACATACTCCTCATACACGAACTCCGCACCTGAACTTTCGAAAGAACATCACCAATAAGATCTAGGGCGTCCCTCCCGGCGTTTCCACTCGCATCTGCATCGCATCTTATTTAAAAAACTGGGGCTTACAGGACCTAAACGCAAAAAATGCAAGTTTTAGAAACAATAAAAGTATATGATCGACTGCAGTAAACAAAATCAGAAAAATATATAATATTTTTCAGGATATATGCTTGGTAGATAGTGTTAAAACATAATACAACTAATTTGATACGGTAGAAAAAAATCATGAACAAACCTCTAAAAACTTTCTTTTTACAATAAAACCATAATAATATACATTATAGGTACAATCATTCTGATTATTTGTCAGATTATTCTACAAGCAACATACTAAAACACTAGTGTTTTATTTTTTTAGTCCAAAAAATAGATTTTTGTAATTAAACAATTGCTTTATATTTTGCAATAAATTACCAGTGTTGTGTCATCGCGCTTCTCTTTCTTTTCTATGCAGTCCGACAGTGACCGCGCTTTAGGTCATGTAGTCCCCTTTTTTTTTCTTTTTTTTTCGGATGGGAAATCATCAAATGACCCCTCCCGCTCTGGGTGGAGCGGAAGGGAGTGTCAGACTCTTACTGACTAAAACCCACCCGTGTTCCTTCCTTAGCCCTTTATGTTCCGGGCCAGCGGTAACCCTTTCGGACAATCCCGCTGACCATGTAGTCCCCTTATATCGACTTTTGTTGCTGATCGTAACGAAACGAAAGCAGTTTCTCTCCATCACCTTCGCAGTGTAGGACAGTAGCATTATGTTCTTCTCAAGGTAAGAATCATTGCCCTCTACGAGTATAAGTATCTACAACGGAATAAACGAAGACATGGATTCAGCGAAACATCATTTTGAGTCACGTGATGAGCTATAAAAGCTATATAAAGATAAGTAGTAATGGGCTTGCGTTTTATTATTACCCCTGAATTCAGGTTTGTACCAATAATGGCTTTTTAGAACTGATAACCTGGTTACATTGCAACAGCAAATATTTACAGATTGTTGTAGGTAAAGTTAAATAAATTAATTGTGAAATTTTTTACTAAAATTGTTATGTAGGTAACTAAATTAAAAACAATTACTAAAATTGATAACAATTTCAATTTAAATTGGTATGTAGGTACTATTTTAGTCAGAATATCTACTTAATTATTTATTTTGTATGTAGAATAAAAAAATCTAATAACACACAACATTACATAACATCACGCCTGTAAACCCTGAAGGGTAACGCAGAGGAGTAGGAACCTATTCGTAACAACCACTGTTCGTCAGTTATGTGTAAGCAAAAATCAAATCATACTAAACGTAAAGTAGCACTTAAGAAACCAATGTAATAGGTACTAAGTACCTACTTTGCTTGTAGTAGTGGTAATATGCGCCTGCGCAAAGATTTCACCTTACAAGCTTTGTTGCCACAAAATGCTATGTGGCAAAGAGTAAACTAGCTGCTTTTGGCAGACGTAATTCTCCATGCCCCCATGCGTGAAGTATCCATTGAAATTACATGAAATAAAAAAGAAAGTTTATTTCGGCGCCTACAAATAAGTCAACCGGAGGCCCGAACGAACGCTTCGCATTCTCAGCTACCTACAAATTAAATCTCAGATACTATTACATATTAAAATAAGGAAGTTATACAAGCATTATCGAATCATACAACAACAATAAGTTTATTTAAATTAAATATAAACAATGTGCAACATTCCTGCGACTTGTGATGTAAGATGGCGGATGTAATTAAAATAAAAAGAACTTTATGGCTTCAATTTATAAGGCGATGCGATCCCTTGACACACAGTTGTGGTGTCACACTGTAGTTGCAAGTACCTCGTGTTTTAAAAGTAAGTAAAAAGTGCACTTTTCTGTAAAAAATAAGATCCATTTTTAGGGCTCCGTACCCAAAGGGTGCCAACGGGGCCCTATTACTAATCCTCCGCTGTCCGCCAGTCCGTCTGACTGTCTGTCAGCGAGCTGTATATCTCATATACAATCGCAATAGGTAGACACTTGAGATTTTCACAGGGTGTGTATTTTTATTGCCGCTAAAACAAAAAGGAACGTTAAGTGGTTGGTCCCGGTTGTCATTCATGAATCTTTGACAGTCGTTACTATTAGTCAGAAGCCCGAAAGTCTGACAACCAGTCTTACCAAGGGGTATCGTATTACCAAGTAACTGGGTTGTGAAAGTCAGATAGGCAGTCGCTCCATGTAAAATACTGGTATTCAGCTGCATCCGGTTATACTGGAAGCCGACCGCAACATAGTTGGGAAAAGGCTAGGCAGATGATGATGGTAGTTGTGGCGTAGTAGAAACTATTATTTGGTCGTGAGCAACCATAGTTTTAGTGTGATAAAAGAAAATTATTGGCCAAAGCGGACAAGAGTAGACTATGGAACTAACAATCACGACCCCTTTGTGGCATCTCCGATGTGATATTTTATAATTATGATATTTGTTTGGCGTTAACTATCAACACCTCTCTTTTATCTAGATAGATGTTGGTTCTTGATCTTAGCTAAAAGCAAATGAATACCCGTCCCTCGGTTTTAATAACCTTATAATCTACTCCTCCGTCTGGGCCTGTCGTGATGTCGTTGGCCATTAAGCGGGGCCCACTGGGTCGTAAGTTAGGCCCAGGTGGAGATGGCGGGATGAGCTGGATTCCTTTAATAAAGATTGGTCCTTCGCAGCTCTGGACAGAGAGAGGTGGAAAGAGAGTAGGGAGGCCTTTCCGCAGCAGTGGAACATTAATGGCTAATGAAAAAAAAAAAACTAAGCAATACTTACTAAACCCTAACTTTCTTACAGCTTCTCCCAACAAAACCAGAATGAACCAAGTCAGCCGCAATGTCTCCAGAGTCCTCACCATGGCGGTGCTGATGATGTGCTGGTTCAGCGCCATGGCATTCAGGAACAGCTCCCGGATCGCCAGCAAGAGACCCAGGATCAGCTTTGATTGATTTAGCTTGAATGCATTAAAATTAATTTGGAACTGATTTACTTTTATATGTAGTTTTCTTTGATCTGACAAAAATATCGTTTGTCTTTCTCTAGTCCCGTCTGTAAAGAAGACTAGGAAAGCGGCTAATGGATATAAAAAAAAAACTTCTCGCAAACTAGTTTGATATTTCTAAAAGCTACAAGAATTATATTATCATCATCATCATTTCAGCCGAAAGACGTCCACTGCTGGACATAGGCCTCCCCAAGCACCTCCACTTCGACCAGTTCTGTGCTTCTCGCATCCAACGGGTTCCTGCGGCCTTCATAAGGTCGTCGGACCACCTTGTGGGAGGCCTTCCAAGAATTATATAATAGAGAGCAATGGTGGCACAGTGGTATCCGCCGCGACTTACGAGTTTGTGGGTCGTAGGTTCGCACCCCGAAAGGCGCTTTACTTTGTGTAAATTATTTCATCACCACTGCTCTCAAAACGGTGAAGGAAAACATCGTGAGGAAACCGGCATGTCCAAGAAACCGAAATTCGAAGACATGTGACATCCACCAACCCGCACTGGACCCGCGTGGTGGATTACGGCCCACTCCCTCTCACCGAGACGAGGCCTGTGTTCCAGCAGTGGGAACATTATAGGCTGATTATGATGACGACATAAAGAATTTGTCTAATTGTAAAATAATTGTTACCGTCTTCTTTGCGATTGGGTAAGAGTTCGGGTAAAGAGATGTTGCACTATCATCATTTCAGCTGAAAGTCTGTCTGTCCACTACGGGACATAGACTGTATGTAATCGAAAATCAAATCTTAATTCACATTTATTATTTCTATTTCATCTATTTACAATTAATACTTATCATTATCACAATTTAGTATCTGTCACCATTTCTAATACTAAAACCATCCTAAAATGGAACTGGACTGCTGCATCTTCTCTCTGACTTTCTCCTCTTATACGCAACAATAGGATCTGCGTGCAAAGACTTCCTGATTTCAATCTCCTCCGGAGCTAACGGTCTACCTCTGAACTCATCTTCTATCTGCTGCAAGGTCCTGCCTTTAGTCTCTGGTAGAAGGAACCAGAGGACAACCATACAGTAAGTGATGATACTTCCATACACCATATAGGTTCCATGTATGCCTACACTTTCAACTAATCCCGTAAAAGTTTTGAGGACTATAAAGAACGTTGCTGAGTAAGATACTAGACTGATAGTTCCTCCAATACTTCGATATTCCAAAGGAAATACCTCTCCACCAATAACATTCGGTAAAGGTAACATTCCTGTAGCTACAGCAAATATTTTGCAATTGATCAGTAATATAGGGATCCATAAAGCATCGTATGGTAAGGTCCCTTGTTGCTTCAAGTACACATAAGTAGCTAAAGCGAACTGGATGAAGATTGCCAGGCCTCCAGTCGCAAACATCATTGTTCGTCTCTTGAATTTGTTGACAGCATAGACTGCTAGAGCATTTGAAATTAATCTTTGAGCGCCCAAGAAGATCATCCAGAAATGTGCATTTACTTGTGGTCCCATCACTAATCCAATGATCAAAGTTGAATAGGCAGACATGGTAGTACCACCAGCAAAGTTTATTAACACATGAGCATGCATCATCAGTATAATTGGTTTATAAAATTCTTTCTTTTTGATCGTTGTTACCGTGTTTCGGATTCGGTTGTTCCTTTTGCCAAAACTCTCTGAGATCATTGCCTTTTCAAAGATTAATCTACTTTCTATCATTTCTTCCAACTCATCATCCTCATCATCACCTCTGAGCCAGCGGAACACTCTCCGGCACTCCTCATGTCTTCCTTTTGTGACAAGCCAACTCGGTGATTCAGGAGTGTATATCGTCATGACGAGACTTATGAAGGGTAAGAATGCGCAGATCAGAGCCGTCTGCTGCCAACTCAGCATAGATCCAGTGAGGTGACAGAAGAATATTCCAAAGGATTGTGACAAGGAGACCGTGGTGAGGAAAGCTCCACGGTTCTTTGGACTCGCGTATTCTCCTACGAGGACCGATCGTAGAGGCGACAGCATCCCGATTGATAGACCTTGAAGTATCCGGCCAGCGAAGAGAATCTGGAAATTAAATTAAATTCTTTATTTATGAAATGTTTATAACCAGGATCTGATCCTATAATAATACAGTAGTTCTGCATTGTGTTGAATCTCATCTGTCGATTCGTTCCAACTCTGTAAGTTATGATACTAAATTGGTTTAAACAAACACACAAGAAAATATTTTTTAAATGGTAGATGGTTTGAATAATCATTACCTCTTTAAATTTCATGGTGGTTCTCTTTAGCATTATTTTGACAATTTCATCAGCTTTCGTATAAAACTATTAGGTCCTTCATTGCCTGAGCCACGAGAAAGAAAATCTCTTTAAAAATAACTTAAACATACGGAAGGAGACGAATAGCTAGTAGGCAACTAGTCTCGTACGGTTCCCACTTTCCGAGCATTTTTATCTTTCCGATTCGAAGTAAATTACTCGTATTGATGTATCAGTTACGTTGAAGGCTGCTGCAAGTTCCAACGTGGTTTGAGATGAATCTGTTTCCACTATGGATTTCAATTCATCGTTATCGACTTTCGTTTCCGGTCGACCAAGGGGCTTTTTTGAGATCAAAACCAGAACAGAAGCGATCAAACCAAAATCGAACCGTGCGTTCACGTTCGTTTTTGCTAACCATGTCCATATACGTCGTCGTTAATATTGCGTGCTGTCTGACGGGTCAGATAGACAGTCGCCCCATATAAAATTCAGGTATTCATCTGGCATCCAGTTAGACTGGAAGCCGATCCCAACATAGTTGGGAAAAGGCTAGGTAGATTGATTGTTCTTCAAGATTCTTACCTCAAAGTTCGTCGCCATGGTAATGATGAACCAGCCCACCAGGTTGGGCACGGTGGCGGTGAAGTGTGCCATCTTCCTGCCGTACCTCTCCATGATAGGAGGCGAGATGAAACTCCCGACCAGCTGTGTGATACCCAGGATTGATGCTGTGAAAGAAAACAGCAGTTATTAATGAGTACCTAGGTGATGAACTGATGACCTTCTTATTTGGCTTGTTTTCAGACATTTTATTCGCAAAGCTATCACGAATTTCAGAAACAAATAAGAACCCATTTCAATTACATTACATTTTCTTAAAGGCTTCACACAATGCAGTGGTGGCCCAGTGGTAACGGCCGCGACTTACAAGTTGTAGGTCGTAGGTTCGAACCCAGTCAGGCGCTATTCTATAAATAAATTATTTCACTACCACTGCTCTCCAAACAGCGAAGGAAAACATCGTTTAGGAAACCGGCATGTCCTAGGAACAAAAATTCACAGACAGGTGACATCTACCAACCCGCACTGGGCCCGCGTGGTGGATTTTGGCCCACTCTCTCTCACAGAGAGGAGGCCTGTGTCCCAGCATTGGGAACACTATAGGCTGATTATGCTATGCATTAGGTATACTTCACACAAAGGAATATTTTTAAATGTATTTGGCTTCCTAAAATTATGTGTTAGGTTGTCATATTATGTAGTCCGTATTTGTTACCGTTGCCTACAGAAAATATCATAGCATTCAAGCACAGCAAAACTACTTGGCGTTAGACAAAGGTAGTTTCTCAAACTTTTATTAAACTCTTTGCTTTATTCTACCAAAATGCTTCAAAGCTATGCTATTCTTTTCAGTCCTTCTCTAATTCAAAATTTCATTTTATTTTTAAAATGAAATTTTGAATTTGGATTTTATTTTATTTATTTTTTTGGTCATTTTTCTGACCCATCCATGACGCAGACACAGGGTCTAGTTTAAACTCGGAGTCGACCAGATGCAGCTGTGGCAGCAAGATGGCTGCGAAGCCGACCACGCAGCCGTGCCCGACGATGTTGCTGCCCACTGCTGCCGTCACGAAACACTGGAAGAAAGAGTTATTTTTTAGAACAGCAAACAGTTACATTATAAATAAAGTTAAAATTTAGACAAAGATGACATGATAATATATAAAGTAAGACCTTAGTGAGCTTGAAGATTTTCAGACAGGGTACACACATGGGTTTTATTTAATAAAGCGGAGTGGGTGGGGCTTTTGAATCTACTCATTTAACAATTAAAGATGTCAATATTTTCTTTAAGAGTTACGTAATGGAGATGGTAATTAAAACTAAGATAATAACTAAAGCTAACATAGGGTAAGCACCCACATGAATGGGGTATAATAAGGCACCCCTCCACCTCCACATTCGCCAACTACATGCAATGTAGTAACATGTTAGGGGTCGAAAAAGCTGGAAGTCATGAAGACTGGCTCTTGCCCAGCAGTAAGATGATGCAGGTCGTCTGCCGGTAGCGGGACCAGGTATAGGGACGTCGCATTTGTAAATGGCAGGAATCAGCTACCTGGGTTCGTTCAAGTCGTTCTGTGATGTAAAACAGTTAAAAATACTCACTTGTCTCCAAAACGGTGAAAACCTACTTTTCTTTTTTGAGGACATCACTGAATAATTTTCCGGCACTTTTCACTACATCTATATATTTATTTTAATGTGTATCAATTTATTTTTCTCTATTTGTCTATTTTTTATCGAAATATTGTCTCGAAATACACATCCGTTGAATACAACGCTAACTTCTGATAAACATAAATTGTTATAAATATGGAAACAATAAAATTTAAGTAAATAGGTTACACCCACGGATATCGATTACATCTCATAAATTAAAGTTTAAACTTTATACTGTGCTTATCAATAATTGTTTGATTTTACAACAAAAACGTATCATTCGAAAAAAAAATCCTTAAATACTGAATATTTTTTTTTATAGAATTTCAAAACTCTGAAACATTGTTTTTTTTTTTCAATAATTGGTGTAAGTTTTTTATATTTGATACCTACTAAAACAAGTAATCATACATTGATATCCGCAGTTATTATAACTTTTATCTCACATTTTTATTAAACAGTTTGTAAATAAAACTAGCTTCTGCCCGCGACTTCGTCCGCGTGAAATTTCACCCTCCCCCAATTCATCCTCTTAGGGGTGAAATTTCGAAAAACCCTTTCTTATTGGATACCTACCTACTCTTCTCAAAGAACACACCTCCAAATTTCATGTCTCTACGACCTAGATCTAGGTTTAGGCTGTGCGTTAATATGTATATCAGTCAGCGAGGACTTTGAATTTTATATTTAAAGAAAATTCAAATGTGGCCATGGACGACCGAGCTTGGGCACAAGCTACTCTTCCCATTCGTATGGGGGGCCTCGGCGTCCGCAAAATTTCTAGTATTAGTTTACCGGCTTTCATATCTTCGGTCCACGGCACTGATAAATTAATCAGGAAAATCCTAGCTTCCACACTGATTAATTCTGATGTGCCGTGTTTCACCGAGGCTATGGATGCCTGGAAACTCGCTTGCCCAAATACAGATCCACCCGACAATCCATCTTCCCAGAGACGGTGGGATGAGCCGCTCTGCAGAGTAGTACAGAACAATTTACTTGACTCGTCTGCTACTACTGCGGAACGTGCGCGCCTGCTGGCTGTGGGTAGGTGGGAGTCGGGTCTTTGGCTTCATGCACTACCTTCGTCGAACATAGGCACTTTGTTCGACGACACTAATTTTTGCCTCGCTGCCTCCCTACGACTAGGCACTCCTTGCTGTTCTCCCCATCGCTGTCACTGTGGCGAAGATGTCAACAGCCTCGGACACCACGGCCTGTCTTGCAGCCGAAGTGCGGGTCGCTTAGCGCGGCACGCGAACATTAATGACATCATCCGACGAGCTCTTGTCACCGTCGGCGTTCCAGCTGTATTAGAACCCAATGGTTTGGCACGCGACGATGGCAAGAGACCGGACGGTATGTCTTTATTTCCATGGAAGTTGGGTAGGCCTTTAGTGTGGGACGCTACGTGTGTCGATACTCTTGCGCCATCCCATCTTCCTGGCTCGGCATGCTGTGCTGGCGCTGCTGCTGCGGCTGCGGAGAACCTCAAGCGGCGAAAATATAATAACCTCATCGGAAATTATATTTTCGAGCCGTTTGGGGTTGAAACCCTCGGGTCCGAGTGCTCATGGTCTTTTTAAAGATATTTCGAAACGGCTGGTTGACACTTCCCGTGACCCAAGGGCTGGCTTTTACCTTGGCCAGAGGCTAAGCATCGCCATACAACGTGGTAATGCCGCCAGTCTCTTGGGTACATTACCAGTCGACAGCGATGCGGATGAGTTTTTCGACGCTATTTTCTAGTTTCTGTATAGTTTTAGTTATGTTAGAATTTAATTTTCTTATTTTTACCAGTCTAAATAAATTGTTTTCGTTCAGCATAAGTATTCAAAATTTAAAACCTGACCTTCAAAATTCAGAAATTATCATTATTGTCTAAACGACTACCATCAACCTTTATTATTATACCTAACATATAAGTCCTTTAATTTATAGCCAATAATATTAATCTAAGTCACATAAAACTTAGTCTCGTGTTCATTGATAAAAGAAATTGTCTGATAACAGACATTCGTATTATCAGGGACACGTTTTGTGAAAAAAAGGCTAAGTTTTTAACCGGGCTTTAAGGCCAGAATCGGGTATTATTCAGATGAAAACGGGAGCTTTTTTTTTCGGGTTTGACCTTTAAAAGGCGCCTGGTCTTTGGGGATAAAACCAGGGAGTGTGGGATTTTTACCTCACTAAAACCACCCCGGTGGTCACCTGCACATGGAAGGGGTACCGTTATCTGTCAAAAGACCAATTTAGAGAGGGCTCTGTGCAAGGCCAGGTCAGGTTGTCTTTCGACATAGGCCTCCCCCAGTTTCTTCCACTTATCTCTGTCTCGAGCTAATCCTCTCCATCCTTTTGGTAAATCGTCCTCCCATCTTTTGATTTGACGTCCTTTTTGTCTACTCCCATTCCTAGGATACCATTCCATTACGTCCTTCGTCCATTTTTCTTTGTCCGTCCTCATTATATGACCAGTCCAGTTCCATTTTAGTTTTCTTATTTTTTTTTTTGTCGAAAGACAACCTGACCAACGAAGGGGTTGCTGAAGATCTTCGTTTTTGTATTTATATAATAGTTGCTCCAATTATTATAAATTATTATAAGTAGATTAGATAGTATGTAAGTAAAACTGTAATACGGTCAGCGAATAAAGGCTTTTATTATTATTATTATTATCTGTGCAAGGCCTGTTAGGGCACACCTCTGGCCCTGTAACGGGGTCTCCTCGAAACCTAACCACAGATTACTGAATAGTTACTACGTAACAGATACTTCACTCAGTAGAAAATTTCCAATACCTACAGCTATAATAGCCTACTCCGTCGCGTCAGCAACCGCTGCATGCTAAAATGTGCCTAAATGCTCAAGCGTACAGTTGTGATTGCTTCGCACCGCGCGATCCCACAACAATCGCAGGGCTGCCTCTTCATTAAAATTAAATTAACATAACTATTTGTGTCTATTTTATTGAGAACTGTGAATATGTTGTGACTATATAGGTGGTAGTTTAAAATGGTATCGTTTATAAAATATGTTTTTTATAAATTGGTGCTGACTGTGCAATACATCTAAAACATGACATGACATCTTCATTGACATGTAAATGGAAAAATGTTAGATGTTTACCCCTTCTTTTACTTGATTTGCACCCATCTACTGCACATAAGGCACCACACGGCATCGTAATACGCGTACGAACGAACAGCACTATTAAAATTGAACGGCGTGCGCGCGCTTCGCTTGCGAAAACCGCACTGAATTTGATCCGCCGGCGGACCGAGACCGCTCGGCTGGGCGGTAGGCACTTATAGCGCGCAAGTACATGGAGTGACGGAGGCCTGACCTAACTGTGCAAGTGTGGAAGGCAGAACATGACCACTGTGCGCCGTCGTCCCTGCTGAGGTCACTCAGTGGGCCGACGGTCCCCACTCTAATCTCCCGCAACCCCGATTTCCCTTAAATCATGCCAGGCTAACTCATCCTAACCAGGTTTAAAAATGTACCTACATCAGTAGACAGTAATATTATTGAACAACATTGGTTTTTAGAAATCTGTTTTTTTTTATAAATTCTAAATGTTCTAAGAGAATATCGTATGCGTACTTCTCAAGTTACAGGTAAGCACACAACGGACAAACAGACAGAGATATTACGTTTGGAAAACGATATTACTGTAATAATTACATCGAAGCATAGTCCCGTATCACTTTATCCATCACTTCGCATTCACAAATCACTTTAAATACCTTATCTAATCCAGTTTAAGTCACTAACCCACCGTCTCCGACATTACTGTAACGTTCTGCACATTTATGCCTCTCAGCTGCGACAGTTCGTGACTTACCCATTATGTGAAGTAAATAAGTTATAAGTGGCTAAACTTAACCTTCGAGCCGCACTTATGTCCATACATGTCATATGATTGATCACGTGGGGTATATATGGGATTATTTTTAGAATAATCCATAATAAAACAATTCTTATAATATTTCTCTTATATTTATTTTTGTTTCGATAATCGCTGTTCTAAATCAAATCAAATCTATTCATTTATTTCCTTGAATATGACCAATCTACACGAGGTGATATATATGTCACGGCTAATAGCCGAAGTGCGGCTACACCTAGTTTTAGCCGGCCGAAGTGCGGCTACACCTAGTTTTAGCCGGCCACATGCGGTTCGTGTGTATTTCGGGAGGCGACATAGGATGCAAGAGCGAGCGATGGGCATCCCGAGGTTCGGTTTGGTTAGGTTCCTTTAAACCCCTTACACATTCCGTCGACGTAGGATGCAAGAGCGAGCGAAAGGCACCCCGAGGTAAGGTTTGGTTAAAACTAGGTGTAGCCGCACTTCGGTCATTAGCCGTAACATATACAACAAAATGACAAGAGTGCAAATAACTATTAAATTCAAAATATTTCATGCATTTATCAGCGAATCTATCTCAGTGGTCTTGTATTTGGCGTGTCGAAAGCAATCCACATTATATGGGCCCAGAATCTAGCTATACTTACTAAGCAAAAAGAAGAAGCTTCCAAAAGTTGCTGTAACGTACCTATCAGAGCACGCAGATCGGCATCGTTCGCTGAACAGCAGGCACCACATTTGCAAATTGGGCTACGAATCTTGCCCTGAGCAATGGTATTCAATTCAGCATCGATAATGAGGGAGTGGTGTATTATGTTAACACAATTCTGATCAATATGGACCAGCTCAATTGGTGTAACGTCCAAGAGGAAACTAAGAAAACATTTTTTTTTTATTTATATGACGGCGCAGCAAAGAGTGACTATCGAGATGATGACTAATAGAGAAGTATAGAAGAAAAAGGCATGTTGCGCCGACCCTACATACATTGGGATAAGTGCAGGAGAATAATGACGACGGCGCAGCAAATTGCCTCGTCTTGTCGTTACAAAGTTATTGTTATCTCGACAAACTGCTATATTCAGCAACAATCCTGATGATATTGAAGCTGCTGAACCGCTAATATGATGACCACTTCTGGTATAGGTGCCGTTAAATATAAATAACCCGGTCAACTGTATTCAGCACTTGGCGTACTTATTGCAAAAACATCTATGACGGCGTTGTTGCTATTGGCTATATTGAAGGCATTTACCGCCAAATGCCTTCGTGTAGAAACTGGGAACTTCCTAGACCCCTGAACACATATTGACGCTACTGTGAGGCCGAAATAGTACCTACTAGTGGTGGTAATTTACATCCACTTTACTTCCTCAGACGGAATGAACGTGGATGACTTTAAGAGGAAGACCAAATAAACGATAGATGGACTGCGTGAAAGATGACAAGAAAGGATCCGACTCCGAGATGACGACTAATAAAGAAGTACGAAAAATAAAAACATGTTGCGCCGACCCTATATAAATAGAGATATTGGTAAGAGAATGGAGAGGGGCTTGTGGCTAAGTATCTAGCTACACTTGCCGCGGTTGGTCCGTAGATGGGTGACCATCTTTACATAATTATCAAGACACTTCCTTGCCTCGAAAAGCACGTTAAGCCGTTCGTTCCGGCTGTTATTCGTGGATCTTTGACAGTTGTTACGAGTAGTGCCGAAACCCGTCTTACCAAAAGGTATAGTATTACCCATTAACTGGGTGGGGATGTCAGATAGGCAGTCGCTTCATGTAAAATACTGGTATTCAGCTGCATCCGGTAAGACTGGTAGCTGACTCCAACATGGTTGGGAAAAAACTCGAGGCAGATGAGGACTGGCAAGAGAATGTTGATGACGATGAGATGACTTCCCCAGACGAGCTCCTTCACAAAAAGCTTTTCCACTACTTATCCTACATCGTTGCCCTCTAATATGAAATCAGATCAAGATCACGACACAGTTACATTAGTAACCCAATACTTTAATTGAGTGAAGTGGTCTAGAATCTGGAGCACACACATGCTGGAATGGAATTAGGTATCAGTGACTGTTACTCGCTATGATGTGAAACTTGAGATGTTTAATTAGAAATACAGGTCTGGTTTGTTTTTGCGTAGCAGTATTTTTGCATGAGTTCGTGTCTAGACCGAATTTCGAACATAAAAAATCAAATATTTTTAGCTGCATTATAAACATTTATATTGGCCGAAACACAGGCCTATGTATTATTAAAATAGCAAATACAAACGCTTACAAATTTCAAACATCAGAATGAGGAGAAAGCAGATGCGATTGCGCAAGAGTTGCGTTTGCAGGGAGAGAGGACTAGTAGTGAGCTTAATATCGATACTTTCTGACGATTATTTTCTGATCTTTACATTCAATCAAAATATGCATACATTACCTACTTATATGTATAATCATTATCATTATATCATATAATTATCTTAAGATCTCAGATGAGGACGTTTCTTAAATTCTTTGTGAAGTTGTTCTGTGTTAGTATCTTAATTTAATTTACGTGAAAAAGAGCTTAGACTTGGAAGTCAGTAAAGAATAAAAAGAGAGAAAATCTTACCGTAATTACGAATTTACCATTTTTTATTATCACACTATAAAATTAAGGGTAGGTACTATAAAATATGTAAGAGTACAAGTTTTTTTTATTTATTTTTAGTTATTTAACTTTTTGTTAGAGTTGTTGTATTGTATGTAAACTCAAGCGTCAGAGGTTTACTTGGACTCGTGTGAATTTACGATACTTACAATAAAACTAAAATGTTTGCCATAAAATAAAATAAACTTATTTATGGTCATTATCTTTTACATAAATCATGCAACACATGACATACCAATGTGTTTTTTTGTTATATTTTGTACTCTTTGTTTTTGTTATATTGTCTCAGCAGCGTTACTGTAAGTATTCGAGTTTGCCTTTGGGATGGAAACACTATGTTTTATAATTATTAACTTCTAATGTTGTTGCAGACATGATTGCGTTTATATAAGTAGATATTTACTACAAACGTTTAATTGACTATAAATTATATGTTACATGATGATGATGTTGTATGATTAATTATCAGTCAACGTATGACAATGCATTTATACATTAGCACGTGGTATGAACATAAGCAACAGTGCATTTATACATTAGCACGTGGTATGAACATAAGCATAATCAGCGTTCCCACTGCTGGGACACAGGCCTCGTCTCTGTGAGAGGCAGTGGGCCGTAATCTACCGGCTCAGCGCGTGTTGGTAGATCGAAATTAGCACGAGGAAAACTACTCATTCTGTTAAATTATAATAATGAAGAATATTACAAATGATTAAAAAATGCAAACAGCCATGTCATTTTCTGTACTTAAACGTTTTATGAAATACTTTCAAGTCCCACATACAGAACACTATTAGTTACTGAGCTTTCCAAAATCATAGGCCGTGGAACTCGTCGAAATTTTTTTTTTGTCGTTAGTAGTGCACATCACTAACTTAACTTTTCCCTCTAATAGGTACTAAAACTACAGTAGGTACCAAATATTATAGATTTTAATGTAATAGCAACTTGTTGCGTTCTTGTGAATAAATGTGAAATAAAAAACAGTGGCGCCGATTCCCTTGTTCACAAACTAAACTAAATTTAAGTTCAGTGCATCTTTTTCTTTCTATTTCATTAAGAAAAGGACAGAAGATAAATATTAGTTTAGTCCTGTCCTGTCACATTAAGATACTCCTTAACAAGTTTAGACTTGATTAAAAACATGGCTACTAAAAATACGTCAATTTACGTTAGGCGCTGTCTAATTTGACAGGACTAAACTAATATTTATCTTCTGTCCTTTTCTTAATGAAATAGAAAGAAAAAGATGTACTGAACTTAAAATTAGTTTAGTTTGTGAACAAGGGAATCGGCGCTAGTGGCTGGCTAAGTGATTTTCTGTGCATTTGCTCAAAAGCTTAAAAAGTTTCAGCTAAAAGCGTGTTTGCAATGCTATTTTTGGATCGCAATTATGTTTGATTAACTATTTACTAACTTGAGCCATGTAACGATATTGAAGGAGTTTTCGCCTTTTTATGCTTTAATCGTCTCCAGTGGTAGTTGGTTGAACAAGAAAACAAGTGTCATTTACCTTAGGTTTTACCATTTTACCATTACAAAGTTAGCGAAACTTTGTAATGGTAAAATGGCCAAAAAACCATTGACTATCAAAGAAATATCAATCAATAGGATTATTTAACTTATTGGGGTTTTAATTATTATATTAATTCTGTAAATACATATTTATTATAGTCGCGAATCATATTTTTTCTCAAAATACAACCTGACACTGACCTGCAATATGCAAAAAACATAAGTAAATTTAAATTTTGCGGTCTACCACTCAACCGAATTGATAACCTCCTCCTTTTTTTGAAGTCGGTTAAGAATCTACTTTTCAATCTCAACTCATAAGCCGATTGGAATGACATGTAGAAAGGTTTTTTGTCCAATAATTTTAACTTTTCATTTAACTCTGCCCTAAGGTCACTAAACAATAAAAACTCCTAATTCTTGGTATGGCAGTAAACAACTAATGACGCAAGTAGATAAATATAAGACTGTTTTTATAAATAAATGAGACTGATTTTGAAACAAAATATAGCGTGACTTGATTATGCGCCCGATTTCGTTTTATCATATTTTAACCGACTTCAAAAAAGCAGGAGGTTCTCAATTCGGTTGATTTTTTTTTTTTGTTTGTTACCTTAGAACCCCATTATTTATAACCTGATTTGCAAAATTATTTTTTTGTTTGAAAGGATATACTTTTAGATTGGTCCCATATACAGTTTAGTAGTTTGGTATTTAAACCAAAATTAGGTACTGGTAAAAATTCAAGTAAACGAAATTGTTTTTGTATGTAAGTATGTTACGCGATATCTCCGGCAATAAATTGTAAATCGATTTCAAAAATTCTTTTGTAAATGGATAGGGTATACCTCAGGGGTGGTCCCATAATTATACTGGATAGTTTTTGAGTTAGCTTAAATTCAATATTAATACGTATTCTTGCCACTTAGTTTAAATTGATGATGTTATAATAACTTAATGTTACTGATATTTACATAACAAGTAGGTAATATTTACATAGCAGGTACAACTTAAAATTGAAAAATAAAAACTGTTTACAAAAAAAAAACAACCGACTTCCAAAAAAGACAAAAAGAAAATGCGAATCCAACGTCACCGACTTCCGAAATTAAAGTTATTTCTCACTTTGTAGTCTTTTTTGGAGTCGATAGTTTTTTTTTTTTGTAAAAAGTTTTTTGGCATAAACAAACAGGTTATTGACCAAGATACAGTTAAGTACCTACTGTGAAAAATGCTCATTATGAGATTATGCAAATTGGTAATTATCTTTTAAATATTAATGTTATACACAGTCCTCATCAGCGGCTGAATTGAGTAAAATGCTCGCAGACTTGAACAAGGAAAGCCTCGAGATTGGGCTTAAGATGAACATGTCAAAGACCAAACCCATGACGAACAGCATCAAAGGAGACTATAAATTAGGGGTGAGCAGTTGCATATGTCGAAGACAATAATCTATCTAGCCCAAATAGTCCCAGGCGCGACAAGACAAAGAAGTTGCTCGACGCACCGACAGCGCCTGGAGGAGATATTGGTCAATGAAAGATCTTCTAAAAGGAGATCGGAAACGTCTCATGTCTCAAACGGAGAATTATGGACTTATGTGTATTCTGCCCATTCCCACATATAATGCCCAAACCGGGTCTTTGACACTTCATCAGACGTCCAAGCTCGAGGTTTGCCAGTGAGCCATGGAGCCCAGTATCCTGGGGGTTCGAATTTCTGACCGTATAAGAATCACAATACTGCGCGCCAAATCGCCGCTAAACTTAAGTGGGACTGGGCCGGACATGTTTGCCGCATATCAGGTGACAATTGTGCTAAGAAAACCACCAATTGGGTCCCACTAAACGCACGACGCCATCGCGGCAGGCCGAGACGAAGATGGCGGGACGAGCTTGACTCCTACCGTAGGGACTGGCAAAAGACAGAATTGTGTGGAAAAGGCAGAGTGAGAAGGGTTGTAAAAAAATAAAAAAAATAACCATAAATCACCATGACCATAAATCCACCCTAGGTTGGTTACGCGGAAACGCAATGTCCGAGAATCTACCGATAATCGGAATAACCCAAGTCTGCAATAATAATTACATTTCACAACTAAGTGACATCTAGACTTGGTTACAGACAGACATAAGATCAAGCATGACGACGTCCAACAAGAACACTGTTCATTTTTATGATGATTGATAAAACATAATGCTATGTACTTCTTCTTTAATACTGCAATACCTACACACGAATTAAGTAAGAATGACAGAAAATAGCGAACAGATATGTATCTAGGTAGGTAAGGTAGCTGGGGAAACTCGTAATACTCCAGTGGTTACGGCCTCGCCTTTCATATGGGTTCAAATCCATATGCAGTGGTGTAGTGCGTCAGAAGCCCAAAAGTCTGATAACCAGTCTTACATATTACCCAGTAACTGGGTTATGGAGGTCAGATAGGCTGTCGCTCCATGTAAAATACTGGTATTAAGCTGCAGTGGATAGACTGGAAGCCGACCCCAACATAGGTGAGCCAGGCAGATGATGATGATTTAATTTTGGATAGGAGAAGATGGCACAATTTACCCACAATATTGAACTATTACATGTGAATGATAATACAAGAGAATTATGAGGCAATACCAGAGGTAACACAATCAATAACGAACTGTTAAAGAATTGAGACGAATACCGATTGCCTTGAGCTGATAGCGCGCACGCGCCAGCCGCCATTTTGGATCGTATCTACGTCACAGATCAATTATTGCGTTATTTGTCAATAATAAACTATTTATAGTCACTTATTTGTTTGCGTTCCTATATTATACCAGGAATTGATATAAAAATGCGTAGATCTACATTCCGTTGCGTTTGTAATTTGTTTTTGTGAAGCTTTATTGTTTTCTTTACCTTTTGCAGTAGGTTTTTTTTCTACAGTTGTGTCGATTACTTTTTAAGAGTTTCCGTGTAAAAATCTTATTAAAAAACATCACACACCGATTGCGCGAAGAAAAGGGCCACTATGTTTTTAAGCCCACTTTTGGTCACGCCATCGAAGGCGCTGGTCTATGGAGACCAGTCTGGGGTGAGCCTTTGCCACTAATCGAGCACGAGATTCTGGGTTGCCACTGAAAAAACCACTTTAAGATAATCGAGCTAATGCTGCTTACAAATTATTGTGACGAGTGTCTAAGTCTCATTTCACACTTGTTGACTGAACGTAATAAATCCAAATCAGGCATCAGCTTGGCGGATCATGGACTTGTTATAATTATCACCAGTTAGGACATCAGAAGGACTATGATTTCTGCATAATTTCAGAATGTTACGTTTACGTTACGTTTTACTATCCACGCGCGCCTCAAAGAGATGTCAGCATCGAGGAGGGGGGCCCCATAGGGCCGAAGCCTGCCGGGTCAGTGGGATTGTCCGAAAGGGTTACCGCTGGCCCGGAACATAAAGGGCTCAGGAAGGAACACGGGTGGGTTTTAGTCAGTAAGAGTCTGACACTCCCTTCCGCTCCACCCAGAGCGGGAGGTGTCATTTGATGATTTCCCATCAACAAAAAAAAAAGCCCTGGACTCAGCCGCGCAATGAGAGCCTCCTGAGATATTGTACGAGGCTCTCCGCTATTAGTCTATTTACTGTAACGATCAGCGGTGCAACGAATGTAGAGTCCACATCCCACATGTCGATAACCTCATGTCCTAAGTCGATTACAATGTTGGTCCTATGGAGAAAGTTGTTCAATTTGATGGTCTGTAGCTGTACCACATCTTTCTGGCACAGCCTGTATCTATAAGAAACCCTTGTGAATAATGTGATGCTTTTACACACAGCGGTTGAGGCGGAGCGTTGTCTTGTCTGTCAATTAAATAGAGATTATATTATTAACAGAAATGGGATTCGCGAAGCTGCATCTTCATGGCATAATCTTGCAAAGCGTATACAGTATTTTTTTCGGAAACTGTTACCCAAGGTCTTGCAAAAATATTAGATTAAGGTTTACTTCTTAAACTTGTACCTGACTCGATAAAATGAACACAGTCGGCATTGACTTATGTTTACTGCCGTTCTCGTAATACTGGAGATAAGATATCAGTCATCTGCATTTCGCAAGGACTTATCATCCGTGAATGTTCAGGCAGGTCTATCAGTTACACTGGACAGGTCCGCTCAATCTGTTTGGTTCTTTCCTCAAAAGACCATTTCAGACACCAATCTACATGAGCTAACCAAGATTTTGTCTGGACTTTAAAAGAGACTGTGACCTCTGAGTTTGTTTCGGCCTTTCTTCTCAGAATAGTTAGATAGGAAACGCGCCGACCTCATCTAGTTTAAAAAAAATATGATTGACGTGTAAAAGTGTTTTTACAAACCTACTTACAGAAAATAAATCATTTATCATTTACAGACATAGATTTTATTTGGTAATCAAAAGTGCGTGCATGTATAAAAACTAAGACGTATGTTGAAGGTCAATTTAAAGTTTTTTTTTTTGCACAACTACTGATTTGTCTAGTAACCAGGATGGACAGATAAATTGATGATTAGGCAGTTGTACATATAATTGCAGAGCAGCGCGGCAGCAGCGGTGGCTCAGTGGTAACGGGCACGTTGTATATCGTGGGTTCGAACCCAAGCACGCACTCTTTACTTTGTGTAAATTATTTCATCACCACTGCTCTCAAAAGGTGAAGGAAAACATCGTGAGGAAACCGGCATGTCCTAGAACCAAAAATTCGAAGACATGTGACTTCTACCAACCCGCACTGGGCCCGCGTGGTGTATTACGGCCCACTCCCTCTCACAGAGAGGAGGCCGGTGTCCCAGCAGTGGGAACATTATAAGCTGATTATGTATGTATGTATCCACGCAAAACGGCCATCGCTTAGCATAATGCTAAGACCCTGTGCGAGATAGAGCCCCAGCGGTTATTTTTAGCGACAGCCGGCGTCACTGCGGGGGTGTCTCTTGGTGTTTAGCACCATAATGTAAGATGAGAAAGTGCATTGCTGTGAGTGATAAGCTGCAGCCGGTAGACGTCCACAACAGGATATGCCTCCCCCGAGAGTCGCCACATCCACCGGTCCTGCGGTTCTAATAAATATTTAATTTGAACAAAACTTGCATATCACCCTTGCCTTGCCCACGATTTCATCCACGTGAAATTAATTTTCCCCCGACCTACCCCCACGCATCGCATCGCCTGCCCGCACTATTATTTCGCTTTAGCTTAGCGTTGTTTCTAACTTTTTCTTCTTCTTTCTTTTTGCTAGGCTCGTAAGCGTCCTAAGAGTGATGTTAAATAGACCAAAGCCTTTCTCAAGAATTGGGCTATATCCCTTCAAAGTAAGAGTGAACAGGCTTCGTCTGGGTAAGCTCACTCCATCGTCGACTTTGTCTCTGTCACCTCTGACCTAGACTAGAGTCAAGAGCAAATCCATTTCAAATTTAAACAAATAAAAAAAAAATGCAAAAAAAGAGTTCAAATCCAACCTTCTTTCGTTCTAGAGATTAGCGCTTTCAAAGAAACAAACTCTTCAGCTTTATTATTAGTAGAGGATTCGGGTTGACTATTGAGAAAGACGGCAACAAGTATCCCATCAGAGACTTGAGCAAGATATTTCTCAACTAATCTCTAAGAATCAGTACTAAAAGCAATTGGTGTCAAACGGCAAACCTGACGGCCGATCACATGACTTGCCGTTTCTCAACAATATACCTAAGGCTCAATGATAGTCTATACTAGTGAGTTTAGTAAGCACTTAAGTAGCTAAATAATAATAAGAAGCGTTGCTGTGGCCTTCTCACCTAATTGATTGATAGATTTTGACTAGATTCTAGCTAAGCTGCGATTTCACTAGCATATCCTAGGGTATAACTGCTTCATTTTCATAAAGTAAGTAGGCAACACTGGTGCAGATTCTGTTGTTCACAAACTAAACTAAATTTAAGTTCAGTGCATCTTTTTCTTTCTATTTCATTCAGAAAAGGACAGAAGATAAATTTTAGTTTAGTCCTGTCAAATTGATCAGCGCAGTATTTTTATCTCACAAATCGACTCGCGCTTTACTTGTGTACAAACACGCTGCACGCACTGGCGAAGTCGACAGTGTGTGTGTAAGTTATGTGTGTGTGTGTGTGTGTAAGTTATGTGCTGACACTTCTTGTTCTCACGCACACACTCACAGCATGTTTGTACACTTGGTTACCATAAGAAAAAAGCGCGTGACGCTCTGTGAGATAAATATACTAAACTGAAACTGGGTTTAGCCACAGATTTAGCGTACCGTGAATCTATCCAAACTTAAACTTTGACTCGTAGATAACTTTGACCTGAGGTTTATCTTACGTCAGACATGTCTGAACTTTGATTTACCTCTAGTTTTAGCCTTTGGACTTAAGATAGGTACAGGCATTGGGTAAAAACTATAAATTGCCCAATTATTATAAATTCGTCTATTATGAAACATGACCTACCATTTATTTTTGTATCAACTCTTAGAATAATTATCAAGCAGGTACCTATGTATGTTTCTATGGGCGCCAAACCATTACCTATTTAATTTTACTTTTTGAATATTTTGTACGTACTTGATCTGATTTTCATGTTATTTATTGAATTAATCCTTGAATTTCCGGTTAAATCTATGTAAATTTTTATTTTGATGAATTTAAAATATTGTGGTTTCCGGTTGAATTTGTATAAAGTTTCTATTTTGTTAAGTATTTCTTTTTTAATTATTAGGGTTCAAATAAATTATAACACAGAAATAACTACTTTCTTGGTGAGGTGTCATTACCTGACCAAGTAAGTACCTAGTTATTTCTGTGTTATAATTTATTTCAAATCAAAATAAAACTAGCTTCTGTCCGCGGCTGCGCTCGCGTCTATGTAGGACACTATCCCACGGGAACGTGCTACTGGGACAAAATTAGCCTATCAGCTAGTGAAAGTCCCGTCAAAATCGGTCCAGTTGTTCGGAGATTAGTCGGAACAAACAGACAGACGGACAAAAATTAAAAAAAAAAGTTTTTTTTTTAAGTAGTACCTAATGCATTCAGTAAAAGCTGTTATTTTGACAATTTATTTGTATAGTTAACAGAATACATGACAGACTAAACAGTTATCCAGTCTTTTATTTCGTGTTCGTATTGTTTTTTGTTCATTTGTTTTTCTTGTTTTTCTTTTGTTTTTTTCGTCCTGCTTTATTTCTCAGAAAACTAAACATACTTACCTAATTAAAACTACAAACAATTGTTTTTAAATATATTTAATGCCTTTTATAAACAATATTTTAAAAATGGAATTAGTATCTATGTAAGTATATAAATGTAATAAAGAATATTAATTACAATCAATACCTATAAAAGTCACTGTAATACCTACAATAATAGGCAAATGAATTAATTATTGCATATTTGCAAATATTAATAAACGTTTTAACGTGCAAATCCACGTGATAATTTCTATTATCATAATATTATCAACGTGACACGTTTTAAAGGAATGCTGTTCAATCTACCAGTTTTAAGTCACCGCCGTCATAGGACCGGTAAAGGGCCGGTAAATAATAAAAAAACCCAAGGTCTTATCGTCGAAATTACCTATATTATTAGTTATTATTCTATTGTTTTGTAATTCTAACCACCTACACTATGTATTCTAATTAAATTATTCAATCTCTGTTTTAAATACTCGTACAACTGCACCGTCTGTTCCACTTTCTTCTCATTTGTAAATCGATTCAAGGTAGCTCAAAGTTCAAAGTGGTCTTGGTCCTTGAAATATAGGAGAGGCAAGACAAAAAACAAATTTACTCTTCCCCGGATCATGGCTCCTTCAAACAGGCACAGACACGCGATAAAATCGCTCGCGACACAAAGGCACCGCAAGTCGCGCAACGAGCGGTGCCTTTATATCGCATGTCGCACCTGTTTCTAGGAGACTTCGTTCGTCCCGGAATGTACCTATTGTGGAAAATAACCTTGTACTTAGCAGAAAACCCTGTAGGTAGCTGTTATTTGTAAGGAGGATACCTTTTTTTTTTTTTTTTCGGATTGGAAATCATCAAATGACCCCTCCCGCTCTGGGTGGAGCGGAAGGGAGTGTCAGACGCTTACTGACTAAAACCCACCCATGTTCCTTCCTTAGCCCTTTATGTTCCGGGCCAGCGGTAACCCTTTCGGACAATCCCGCTGACCCGAAGGAGGATACCTGAGGCCACGGTAGCAAAGACAAGCCAAAAACAAGATGCAGGGCACCATTTTTTTGATCAAATTGTTTCGTCGTATTTCCAAACGCTCATAGATTCGGCCGGGATAATGCTAGAGAGCTCCAATTCTCAGATTAGTAGACTTACAAAACACACTACTGTATATGTTTCATAAGCCAAGCCGCACAATTGCCAACATGTAAGGTTTGTCGGATTAGGCCTTGTATAGTTAGTGGCTTGGCTCTACATTCGATCTGATAACTTTTTAACAGTGAAAGCGGTATTTGAGTCTTGGCAACCTACTTATGAAATGTTTTTAGTGGGTTGAGTATTTCAGAAGATGCTGATTTTCTTGGTCTGAAGGAATATTAAGATTCCTAATAATTTATGGGATACGCACGGCATACGCATATGAGTATAGTGGTGACGGCCGTGACTTACGAGAGCAGGTCGTGGCAATTCAGACAGGAGGCGCTTTACTTTGTGTAAATTATTTCAAAACGGTGAAAGAAAACATCGTGAGAAAACCGGGATGTCCTAGAACCAACAATTCGAAGACATCAACCCGCACTGGGCCCGCGTGGTGGTTTATGGCCCATTCCCTCTCACAGAGAGGAGGCCGGTGTCCCAGCAGTGGGAACATTATAGGCTGATTATGTAATCATTTATACCCATAAATTCAGGGTCATAATTTTTTATATTATGAAACTCCGTTAGTAACAAGCCTTTAGCTTACTACCTGTCAAAAATAAAATAATTATTTAACAATACGGAAGGCTATAGCAACCATACCATGAAACAACATATTCTCGCTTAATTTTCTTTTTTACCAATAATGTTTTTTGTGGTAATTATAATTTGATGGACACGCGACAAAAAATAACCAAAATTATTTTCTGCATAAATATTTTAGTATAAGGTCAATGGTCATTTGGCCAGTCATCCTTACTATTTATTACCATTAGGTACTATTTTTACTAGCCATTAATGTTCCACTGCTGGGCAATGGCCTTTCTACTCTCCATCCACCTCTCTCTGACCCAGAGCTGCCAAGTACGAAAGGACCAAAATTTTAACAATTTGTCTTTGCCAAGACAGTATCACGTTAGATGACTTTCTATGGCACATCGTTTCAGATTACAAAGTTTCGGAAGGAAAACTTGCAAAATGTCTAATACTTCAAATAATAGAGCTTTTACCTATAAATTCACATCAAAGCGATAATTAATTTCCACGTTCCTAAGTATCCATTTCCTTAGTACTTACTTAGCTTTATTACAAAAAAAAATCCGAGAAGCTCGATCGTCACGCGAACATCTTTGATATTCGTTTCGGACAAATGCAAAGGATATACATATAAATACATGCTGTGCTGGCGCTGCTGCTGCGGCTGCGGCAAACCTCAAGCGACGAAAATATAATAACTTCATCGGAAATTATATTTTCGAGCCGTTTGGGGTTGAAACCCTCGGGCAGTGGGGTCCGAGTGCTCATGGTCTTTATAAAGAAATGTCGAAACGGCTGGTTGACACTTCCCGTGACCCAAGGGCTGGCTTTTACCTTGGCCAGAGGCTAAGTATCGCCATACAACGTGGTAATGCCGCCAGTCTCTTGGGTACATTACCAGTCGACAGCGATGCGGATGTGTTTTTCAACGCTATTTTCTAGTTTCTGTATAGTTTTAGTTAAGTTATAATTTAATTTTGTTATTTTTACCTGTCTAAATAAACTGATATTTAAAAAAAGAACAGTCCTGAACTTCCTGCTCTCTAAAATCTTGGGTCCTGACTCACTCACTCACTCACTCACTCGCAAACTGACTCGTCAACCCCCAGCCCAAACCCTTGGACATAATAGCTGAAATTTTGCACAGTCCCCTTAGGATATATACAAGGCATAATGTTTTTTTTCGAAATTCCCAGGAAATATAGAGCAGACGAAGTCGCTGGAAAAGTGCTAATAAGACCTACTTACAATGGCATTTGAACCATAGAAAATGCTAATTAAAATAATAGTGCATACCTCAACCAGAGTAAATACAAATAAGTAGGTTATCTTCATACAATTATTAGGCTATTATCGCTCGCTCGGGGCTCGAGTTGGCTTACTTATTTGTTTTTACTATGCCTCAACCAACCATGGTCTTATTGTTGACGGTTTAAAAATTACTTGATCGAAAAATAGGCTTGAACAACTAATTTAATTCCATTCATTAAAAAAAACTGTTTACTTCATAAATATTTTACTGCCTTGACGCACTCTGAGAAAAATAAGTCAATTATGTTTCCGATTGAGAATCAATAATATTCATTATAAAATATTGTTGTCAGTTTACTGAGTCACAGCGTTTAATAAAGATTATGCCGACACGTGGTAAGAATCTAAGATACCTAACAAATAACCCCTTACGCAGCTCAACACAGCATCATAAACCTCGTTCAAGAGCTGTCAGAGTCATTTGACTCTGACTCTATGTGATCGAATATTTATTCGACCACATAGATGTGCTGATAGCGTTCAGTTCCAACGGTGAAATTAGTTCTTGGTGGTTTGTAGGTATCTACCAACCCTCACTGGGCCCGCGTGGTGGATTACGGTCCACTCCCTCTCACAGAGAGGAGGCCTGTGTCCCAGCAGTGGGAACGTTATAGAGGCTGAGTAAGCTATGCTTGTTTTTAGAAGTCCATTCTTCACTACTTTCGTTTCTCTTACAGCACCGAATGACGTATTCGACATTGGGCACCCGCTTAAATGGCACCTGAGTGAATGTGCCTCTGTGTGTCAGGTGCATTTACCCAGGTGCCATTTAACGGATGCCCAATGTGGAATACGTCCACCGAATAACTCTTAATCTTACTAATGCGCATCTATTCATTTCGTTATCACTTAATTGCCTCTAGACGAATATCCAAAACATTTTATTAGCAACACTTCGTAAAACACTTAAGTATTTATCTTCAGTTCATTCGTCACGCTATCGGTGAATCACGTTCGTTCATTCACTAGAATCGGTCACGTACTACGCACTCTACGCAGCACGCACCAGTAGTTTAACAAAAGTATGCAAATTGTTTGTGGTTTTACTTGCATCGCTTCCTTTTCCTGCTTTTTTAAGAGTCATGTGATTTTTTTTGTTATCATTAAGTGTCTATGTGCTTTCTCGACTGCCTTGTTGGACTCGTCGCAAGCGCGACTGCTGAGTGGGGTTATAATTCCCGGGTCCGAACTAGGAATTTCTCAGTATAATAGCAGCCCGAAGTTTGGAAGCTGGCGGTGTGATACCCCCGATCCTCGGAAAGCATGTTAGGCCGTTGGACTTGAGCCTGATCTCTTTCCTATGAGAATGAGGGAAGAGAGAGCACATGAGTAGACAAATGTCTACTCATATGGAGAGAGTGCACCTGTGTCTGCGCACACACTTGTTCACTATAATATCTCCCGCGCCGATGGCTTGTCTCCACTGAGATTGGTCGCCAATGGCCGAAATTCTCAGTAGCAGACTGGAGTCAGGCCTTGTGACTCTCATCCCTAACTGTACTTACGTGTCTCTTCACGTAAGTTTTTTTTACATTACCCAGCATTACGGAATTAGTAAAAGTTTGATAAGCGTCCGATCATGTGATAAAAGGAGACAGAAACACGGATATGAGTGACATAGTGATATAATCAAAATTAAATGCGACGAAACAACAGGTTTTGTAACGTGGCAATTTAACATCTGTATTGTATATTGACATTAGTATTGTATATTGACATAATCTTACTATTAGTTTTAATTTTATTTTGTATTTTAATTTTTTCTCACTCTACGAAAGCCGAAAGCCTAACTTTTTCTAAAAGTCATACATAATAAGTAATTAAGGGGCGAGCCTATTGCCATCAACTTCAACCGGGCACAAATACAGACTCCGGGCTGCTATACTGGGAAGTTCCTGATGTAATACCTAACACTGTTTGATCTGGGAATCGAACCCACCTCACACGCAGCAGACGCGCCTGTTCTATTCTTGAGCCATACTGAACTAAGTTAAACAATCATATCAAAATAAGTTCTTTTGTTACACACAAATCGAATTATTTCTATTTGTACAATTATACGGAATTGACAGACTTCCTTATTGCTTTATTCATTGTTTATTTTAACAATCTTTCGTGTATTTGGGATAACGTAAGTATTAATAAACTAAATCTAAATGTATGTTGACGCCCACTAATATGGTACTAGATTGACTTGTTTTAATTACTTTTCCTTTTGCTTCTAAAAACTAATACTCACTTACTTCATTAATTTACGTTTGCCACTAGAAACTCCCCACCCACCCCCTAAAAACCCATCCCAAAAAACCCCTAAAAAGCCTTTGCACCCTAAAAAGTGGTTTTTATTTTTGTGTACCTACATAGATTGGCAGAAGTGGCAGTGGGCTGGCAACGTTAGTTGAAGGACCGATGGCCGGTGAAGTAGACGAGGAGTGGAGACCGTATCGTTTCGGCAAGCGTAGTGTGGGACGCTCCCCAGCAAGGTGGACCGACGACGCTGGGACAGACTGGGTGATGATGATGGGACTCCCTTTTCCGCACCTAGACTCTCATTCGGTCCGTTGTGCGTGGGGGACAGACTGGGTGCGGAAAGCGGTGGACAGGTGTTGTGGCAAGTCTGGGAGAGGCCTATATCCAGCAGTGAACTGCGATATAGGCTGAGTTCATTAGTTAACATAGATTTGTTGGACTTTTCCTACTTTTTTCATAGAGTTACTATGTTCCAATCCAAGCGTAAAAGTAAGTAGACGACTTTCATGACAATTTTCATCATGACCTATTAA
The DNA here is from genome assembly GCA_951800025.1 of Oligia strigilis. Taxonomy (NCBI): domain Eukaryota; kingdom Metazoa; phylum Arthropoda; class Insecta; order Lepidoptera; family Noctuidae; genus Oligia; species Oligia strigilis. Next base: position 1,019,066 of record OX637565.1, on the reverse strand, counting down.
AACTATTATAAAACCTTGTGGAATAGAAATACAATTTAGGTAAATATTTGCACAATATTTGCAAGAAGCCCCCAGCCTCCTGCATCTATTTATTTTTCAGCATCCATTTATTAGCATCTATTTATATTGTTGACATTACCTACTTTAACATGTTATTGATAACAAACTGATAGGTACGTTTGTTCTGATTTCTAGTGCTTCAATCTCGGTCTTATTTAAAGTCAAATCATTTATTTCAACTATGCACATTTAATGCACTTTTGAACGTCAAAAATGAGAAGAATGGGTAAGAAATTCCACCGTTACTCTTTTAAAATGTTTTACAAGGTCTTGTATACATAATATAATTATATGTGAAGACGATGCACCTAAAATAAAATTAGTCTACCACAAAAGGTAAAAAGAATGAAAAATGAAGCAATGACAATGTGATAGATACATGGTGCTCACATATTTAAAAATATTGTAAAAGTAGATGATTTTCCTAGAATTTTAACAAGTGTGTTGTGAGTTACTGTAGTAGCAGATTGTAAAAATCAATGTCATAAAATTTTAAAAAATATTACTTATGTGGCTTTTCCTGTTTGTGTGTAACAATATCTAATAAACGAATAGGGAAAGTATAATATGGGCGGCTGTTGCAGGTGTGGAAAACCTCAAACGGCGAAAATTATTCCAATCTTATTGGGAGTGTTTGGGGTTGCAACACTAGGGCCAAGGGGCGGACCCCATGCAAACTCCAAGCCAAACGGTTGCCAAGAGGTTGCGGTTACGGTTGCGGTCGCCAAGCGGTTGGTCGACTCTTCACGTGACCTACACCCTAATTGCGTAACACACTATAAATTGGAATCTGAATCATTTTGAAGCAAATTGCTAAACCATTGCTTCATAAGTTCGAAAAATATGTCTACTCAACACGTCAATAGCACAATGAATGTTGTTGAACTGTCAAAATGAAACCGATTCCGATTGATAATGTCTTACGCAAATGCCCCACAGGGCCTATTTTTGGCCAAAGAATCAGCATCGCCATGCAACGTGGCAATGCTGCCAGTCTTTTGGGCAATTTTCCTGCTGACAGCGATGCGAACAATTTTTTTATGCCCTCCTGGTATTTTCCTTTTTTTATACAATGTGGCGATAAGGTTATCACATTACTCTTAAGAGGTCATTGTACTCATCATTATGAACAACTTTTACTATGGGAACAAACCTGAAATCGCGAAAAAAAATCAGCTGTTCCCTACATTTAAGTTCGTATAACTCGTCAAAATGTAGGGAACAGCTGATTTTTTTAAGAGTAATGTGATAACCTAATCGCCACCCTGTATACATGTATTTGTACTTATTATAAATTTATTGTAGACCAAGTTAATTAAGTAATATCAAAATAGAAATGTTATGAGGAGCACTTGTAGTTAATATTAAACTATTTATTTTAGACAACTAACCCACAATTTCTGTTCATTCAATGATAAATTCATATCTTGATTTATTTAAGGCAACTAGTAGTGAAAGTACCGATAGAAAAATACCATTTTACTGACTTTAAGATGTCCGATCACTTCGGGTAGATTTTATCAGTAGGATTTATTATCAGTGGCAGCCCAGAATCTCACTTTGTACCCGATAAGAGACAATAGACACGCTCTCTATAACGTTGTAGGCATTGGCGAGTTGCGGGTTTCGGCACCTTCTATATAAACTCTATGGCGGTTCCCGATTCAAACTTTATGACGGCTCGGAACATGAGGCGAGTTGCTGCGCAGTAACAAATTCACGTCTCAGCGGGGGTGAGGGGCGAGGTACTGCGCAGCGAGTAGTGCCGTCATCGTCATAAAGTCATCGTAAAAATCTCTTTTTTTAACCGACTTCAAAAAAGCAGGTTCTGTATTCGACCCGTATGTATATAAGCATGTATGTATGTATGTAGGTATGTCCGCGATTTTCTCAAAAACTAATGAACCAATTTTTTTACATTCGTTTTTTTTGTGATAGAAAAAAATCTGTGTCATAGTAGGCTTCTACTCCGTTCAAGTTATAGACCCTGTGTTTGTCCAGACGGTAAAAAAAGTCAGCCGGTATATCTCTGTTTCCGAATTATCTGCCTCTTACCCTTTCCCAAAATTCAGCGCTTATTTTCGCAGCCCCTTTTCTCCCATGTTCATTTTCCTGTAGGTTTAGTTACTTACTCGAAAATCAAAAATAAACGTTAAAAGTGTTACGTACGTTTTTCGGTGTCCCTACAATACTGTAGGGACACCGAAAAACGTACACGTATGTAGAACTTATGCGCCAACATCACACAATAACATTGTGTACACTCGGAGATAACTTTACAATGATATTGTCAACCTTATCAAATAATTTAAGAAAACAATTTCGTCTGAAGACGTCATTAACATACTCAAAACACGTGATTTCAAAATAATCAGTGGATTGATAACCGTTTGGTCCCCAGCAGAGAGTGAGTGATCCCTGCCTCACCTTTAAAAGAAAGAAAATAGGTACGTTCATTTGCAGTAAACACGACGCAATAAAGAACAGAAACGCAAAAAAAGCATGCAAAACGGCTATCGCTGAGCATTATGCTGCGACCCTATGCAAGACAGAGCCCCAGCGCTGGTTTTTAGCGACAGCCGCACATACGCAAGAGTGTGAAAGTCTGGTCGCCTAAAATTAGCCTCAAAAAGATTACTTACTTTATGATAGCCTCCTCGACTAACGGTAGCAAATGGCCAAACTCATAAGGGCTTTTTTTTGGATGGGAAATTATCAAATAACTTCTTAAATGGGCGGAGCGAGAGAGCGTGTCAGACTTTTAGTGACTAAAACCTATTGTGTTCCTTCAGTTGCCTGTGTCAGGGGCCACGGTATCTCTTACGAACAACCCGCGATCCTGGCAGGCATCGGCCCTAGCGGACCCCGTCAGTTAGTGCTGACATCTCTTTGAGGAGCGCATGGAACACAATGCGCCGTCGACCCGGGCCTAGCCCTTACTGGACGGCGAGCTGCCTATTGATCGGTACGGCGGTGGCCAGGAATCGGCTGTCGACTCCCGATGCCCAAACTCATAAGGGGGCTCAAACACAACTTTGGTTGGTCATCCACCTAACCATTAACTTTGAACTGCCCCGTCGGTCTCTTGGTCGCAAGTGCGACTGCTGAGTGTGGAGTTTCAATTCCCAGGTCATACAGTGTTATTGGGTTTTTCCATTAGGAGTTTCTTAGTAGAAGCCCGGAGTTTGGAAGTTGGTGGTATGATACCCCCGTGCCTCGGAAAGCACGGTGGTCCTGCGCCTGATCTCTTTCCGGTCATATCGAATTGCTTGCGGAGTCGGATCGGATTTTGTAAGTAAAGGAACAGAGAGTGCACCTGTCTTTGCGCACACACTTGTACAATATAATATCTCCTGTACCTGACTAGTCTCCGTTGAGATTAGATCCTCCGTCGTGGAGCAATATATATAAACACTAGTTTCTGCCCGCCGTATTACTTCGGTTGCGCTCAGCATTTTTTCAAACTTTTTTTCCTTTTGCTCGGCTCCTAAACGTTCTAGCGTGATGGTTAGCCTTCCTCAATTGTAATCAATTGGACTATCGAATACAAGAAGAACTTTTCAAAACCGACTGGTAGATAGAGAGTTTAGCGCGTTCAAATAAACATATAACAAACTTTTAAGCTAACTTTCGTTACTGAGTCGAATGTTGAAAATCCAACAGCCCGCTTTTTTTTAGCTGATAATTCGAATGTCTTCTAGTGTTAGTGAAGACATGCATTAATCTCTCACAGAAAAAAAAATCTTATGGCATTCTGTCAACTGGTGCCCTGAGACAGTGAGGCGGGGTCGCGGCAGACCATGTAGGTAATGCTAGGAAGAGCTGTGTGTAAAAATTCGCTGTTTACGTTAGTGCACAATGAATTGTGATTATGGGTACCTGCAATGGTACATGGATCGTGAGCGTACCTATTTAAAGTTAAGTTATAGTTTAGAACTGGTTTTCGTAAAAAACCTTTGACCTTCAATATCTGCGTAACCAACAGGTTCCCAGGTATTGTCTCATACAAAATATGAGTTATATTAATCATAATAACGGAAAGCACAAGTGACTCGCCATCATTAAAGTTTTTTGTTTTAATTATAAAGTACCTACGGTTCGGTTTTTAAAGTTACAATCGTGTCAGCTACTATATTATTAAGTAATTAAAGCGTAATTAAAACACGTAGGTAACATTTTTAAAATAAAGAGACATAATTTCAGCAACGCATTTAAGATAAAAGTTACCTAAACAATGATGACAGCTGATATGATCGCGTGACTCTGACAACCCGGGAGTACTTGTATTAGAGATATACTATAATTATTATGACGTCACAGTTACTAGGCGGAGCTGAATCCAGACGAATTTAACTTATCAATAAATCTGCCTAGCCTTTTCCCAACTATGTTGGGGTCAGCTTCCAGTCTAACCGGATGCAGCTAAATACCTACCAGTGTATGGAGCATGGGTCACACGATACCCCTTGGTAAGACTGGTTGATAGACTTTCAGGCTTCTGACTAGGTACCCCAGTAAAGACTGTCAAAGATAATCTACGAATGACAGCCAGGAGTCCAGGACCAAGTGCTTATCATGCTTTCCGAGGCACGAGGGGTCTTGATATGTAATTTAACTTATCGCCAGCTGGTTAAAAGCAGTTGGCACCTTTAGCACGTCACAAAGAAGGCAAAGTGGGGGCGTGTCTCGAAGATTCTTTCTGCAGGAAATAGCCTGAATCTTTTGGATGTAGTTTACAACACGAAATGTCTGACTGCCTAGTTAGCCTGAGCGATGGGGTCCATAGTTCCATCTGCAGGAAAGGGTTAAGCAGTTCCTTCATTAGAAAATTCTGAGACGCAGCTAGGGTTTCGGATTTGTGCTTGGTTGATGACCCCGGCTTCGAAACCAGGACCTCGGGCTCAGCAGTCGTGTTTGCGATACCAGGCAGTTTACAATCTTAAAAGATTCTGCAAATATAAGATGACAGTGGAAAGTAATTAGCGACAATTTTTATTGCCCTCTTCATACGACTTCGGAATTTACCAAAAGCTATGCAGTGACAAGATAAGTTGCTATTTAAATGACTTGAAATGTGTTTTCTTAAATCTTAACTGTCATTATAACATGTCTATTTTTATCCACAATTGTGTACATAATTTAAGTCAAAGATACATAACACAAATATTTTCAGTTAAAAAACAGTAGTTTTATGATGTAAGTAGGTATTAGTTATTATTTAATTAAGGATATACTTGACTGCGTCGTTGGTTTAGTGGTCATGTGACTGTTCAACGTGAGAACCAGCATCCTAATTGCGTAACACACTATGAATCACAATCTGAATCATTTTGAAGGATATTGCAAATCCATTGCTTCATTTGTTCGAAAAAATTGTCGGCTCAACAACGTAAATAACGCAATGAATGTTGTTGAATTGTCAAAATGAAGACCATTGCTATTACTACTGATAGCGTGTTACGCAATTTCCCCGGTGTATTCGATACCTGTGTTGGGAAAAGCGTTACTTGGTTTTTTTCATTAGAAAATTCTCACTTACAACTCCAGAGTTTAGATTTATGGCCAAAAAATGGAAATTGGGTCGCCTGAATAATGGCAACAGCCATGCTCTTAGGGGTTTATAATAAACAAGCCGTGAGATGGGATTTCTCATCGGTAAAAATAACTAACTTTCATACAAACTTTCATCTGAGGAGTTACATATTTTCATAAAACCCTTCCTTGTGTTCGCCTTCGATAATCTTGTTAGAAAAGAACTCTTGTAGAAAACTGGCATGCTTTAATTTTTAAGGTTTAGAAGCAGTTAGGCTGTGCGTTATTATTGTCAGGAATTAACGAATTTAAGATTTTTATTAACTAAGTGAATGTGGGTCTGCGGTGAATACAGACATTGAGATTTTTTTTTTGTTATCCTAGTCTGTCCCACTGCTGGGCAAAGGCCTCCCCCAAATCCTTCTAGGAACTCTTTTCCCGCGCCACCTCGAACCTGCCCTCGTGGTACGCGTCCAGGTCATCTCGCCATCTCTTTTTGGGCCGGCCTCGGCGGCGCTGTCCATCTTCAGGCACCCATTGTGTGGAGATTTTTGTCTAGCGGTCATCGTGCATGCGGCTGATGCATTGATGATGATGATGAATCCCATTTGAGCCTGGCAGCCTTCTTTCCTACATCCAGTACACCCGTTTTGGAACGCAGCGTGGTGTAATCACATTTGAGCCTGGCAGCCTTCTTTCCTACATCCAGTACGCCCGTTTTGGAACGCAGCGTGGTGTTCCGAAAATGCTGCGTTCCATCGCTCTTTTGCAAACTCCAAGGCGGAACTTTTGCGACTCGACGAGTTGAGCACCGCAGGTCAGGACGGGCAGGATACACATGTCGATGAGTTTACCGATCTCCCTGAAGCACAAACTCATTAGGATGACTTAGGTAAGTAGTTAAATTCCGAATTCAGTTCAAAGTTGATTAGCAGCATTATTAGCAAATGTTTAAATAATTGTTATGTAATTAGTCGGTGTTTTCGTTGACATAATTGGGACCACCTCATTTGTAAATCAGTCTAGCTAGGTAGGTATGTATGTACCTATACATAATGCAATAGCGAACTGGATTACCGGTCTGTTGCAGTGCCATTTAATTTAATTCAATGTTTATTAATGGCAGCTAGGCCCAATTGTTAGTAACATTGTTCTTAAAAACTATTGTTAGTAAACAACAAAGAACCAAAAACAAAAAGAAAATTATAAGGCTGGCTAGCTGTGGTCTTCTGAGCAGCACCTCCACAGCGTGCGACAACCAGGGTGCATCGTAATTCTCTATCAACATAATGTATGTTGATAGAGAATTACGACGCACCCTGTTAGCGCTCTTGACAAGATGGAATTTGTTTTTTTGCGCATTATGGCGTAAAAATCATCGGTGCGCGCAAATGCTAACATACCGGACGCACTACAATAGCGCGGCAGTTCCAACAGCATCCTGAAACATTATTATATTGAATTGATTTGTGTTAAGACTCAAGACAAGAAGTATTGGTTACGTAGAGTCGTACTCAGCGCTTCTCCTCCACTTTTATTATGCGCCCAGCCAAAGTGTGGAACTCTCTGCCGGCATCTGTGTTCCCTCCCACTAACCCGTCTGCCTTCAAAGCAAGAGTGAACAGGCATCTTCTGGGCACGCTCGTTCCATCATAGACCTCATCTATCGCTTACCATCAGGCGTGATCGGGGTCAAGAGCGGGCCCATTTAGTAATAAAAAAAAATTGCTGCGAATTATGGAACCTGTACCAAAGGGAATGATTTATTGTTCTTCATGACAGCAGTGGAGTGGTGGCCCAGTGGTAATGGCCCCGAGTTACGAGTTGTAGATCGTGGGTTCGAACCCAAGCAGACAACTTTACTTTCCATAAATTATTTCATCACCACTGCTCTCAAAACGGTGACGAAAAACATAATGGAAACCGGCATATCCTAGAAACCAAAATTCGAAGACATGTGACATCTACCAACCCGCACTCGACCCACATGGTAGATTACAGCCCACTCCCTCTCGAAGAAAGAAGGCCTATATCCCAGCAGTGGGAACATTTGAGGTTTATTATGCTTCATGACAGAGTAGTGAGTGGCTTTTTACCAGGTGTTAGTTCTTCTTCTTATTTTCGAGTCGATGATAAATTATTAAAGAAGGATTATATTGAAGAAGGAGAAAGGGTCCGTGGCTAAATAATAACAGCCGCACAGGTCGCTCGATCAAGTTAAGCCACGCTTGCCGCGGTTGGTCTGTGAATGGGTCTGTCTTTATATAGGTACCGAGACCCCTCCGTGCCTCGGAAAGCATGTTAAGCCAGTGGTCCCGGCTATCATTCGTGGATCTTTGACAGTCGTCGTGACGGGTAATCAGATGCCCGAAAGTCTGACAACCAGTCTTACCAAGGGGTATCGTATTACCCAGTAACTGGGTTGTGGAGGTCAGATAGGCATTCGCTCCATGTAAAATACTGGTATTCAGCTGCATCCGGTTAGACTGGAAGCCGACCCCAACATAGTTGGGAAAAGGCTAGGCAGATGATGGATTTTTGGGTTCGGTGTCGGTCTAGTAACACCCCCTGCCATTTGTTTTTTACCCGACTGCGCGACGCAAAGGAGTGGTAATGTGTTCATCAGCCTATGTATGTTTGTATGTTCCTTTGAAGCACTTTACAGACCAAACGCCTGGGCCAATTTTTATGATTCACACGTCAATCGATTTCTCTTAGTCCGGCGAGTGTCACTAAAGACATGACGTTAGTGAAAATTCAATATGGCGACTACTATGTATCATATAGGTATGTCTTCAAAAAAAAATTTTTGTCTCAAAACCTATCGAGTGGGGTATCAAAATAAAGGGCTTTAAAAGATGATTACAAAAATATAAACAACTTACCTATATGGTTAAAAGTAATTCGAAGTGACAAATCGTAAAAAACACGTACCAAGAACTAAATCGTCAGCGAAATCTTTCACATTTGTAAACTAAAAAGCTGGAAATAAAAAAAGTTATTAAAAAAAAAAATACCCGACTGCGGTAAAAAACTTAAGTTCAAAGAACTGAAAAGCTAAAAACAAGCCCATTTTAAATTATATAAAAGTTGGAAGCAGGCGGGACCCATTTGAATTTGAAAATATAATAAAAACAGTATGGGTCCCGCCTGCTTCCAACTTTTATTTAATTAAAAATGGGCTTGTTTTTAGCTTTTCAGTTCTTTGAACTTAAGTTTTTTACCGCAGTCGGGTTTTTTTTTTTTTAATAACTTTTTTTATTTGATATTTTCAATGTACAGAATTTTCACTACAGATTTATTATAAGTATAGATATTATTATTGTTTTATTATTTATATACCAGTTTTCAATGAATATGTATTAAGTTTGTTTTAAAGTCAACTGGCGCGTAAATTTAAAGCACAGCGCTATATCGGGCAGGGTTCGGACTTTGAACTCGATATTAAATTATATGTATATCATATTCATACGTCAATATGTTATATTATATAATATATATATCGATTTTGACATATGGTTATTTTTTAGATATCTATCTATGGGTCTGCGTCGCCTGAAATAGATTAATAAATAAATATATATCATAATATATCAATATGTGTATGTATATCATAATGTCAATATCGACTTTGACTAACTAAACTGCACATTTCAAAAATTCCCGTTATCCGTATACCTAACTGTACCAAAAGATTAATAATTTCTAGAATATTTGCATAGTTTCCGAGAACTGATCAATTCTGAACTCATTCATTCATAAATAAAAACAACCTTTAATTTATTTTGTGGTTTTATTTAGTTTTTATGTATGTAATGTAGTTAGTTATAGATATAGTATAGTAGGTACAAATATTTCTTTGAAGACATTTTTGAGCATTTTTATTTATAACAACCTTTTTTTTCAATCTTTCCATATTTGGTTGGTAGTGATTGTGGAAAAGTAGGTATCTATTGTACTTATTGTGCCTATCTATTGTGACACTAAGGCTTTTATTATCAATGACCTTGATTAATTTAGTCTAAAGGTACTTTATACCAACTTACTTAGACACGGAGAGGTATTCTCCTGTCAACAGCGTCCATTCAACCAAGACTGGACGTGATTAAATTACCTAACTTCCCGGATTATTCGATGCATACGGCTATTATAAATGTTAGGTTCTTGGGTGTAATCAAAATAATCATAGCCTTTTACGTACTATACCGGTTTCGAAATTCTTATACTTGTGTAGCGGTATCTACAACGGCAACGCCACATGCGAACAACGCGTCATACTGACGTCACGCAAAATCCTGCATCTCGCAAGCAGAGTTTACCGCGCAACTAGCATAGATACAAGGGCCCGACATGAATCATCGGGCAGTTGCCCGCCAGACACAATACCCTTCTGGTCGGAGAATCCTCCCTTTTCTATGGAGGTTGAGTGAACTTTACATCCTGTTCCTCATACCTCTATACTTGTTTGGTATCAGCACGAACGACGAGTAAAGAAGATGCCGTGGAAAAAATATTGGGCAGTCAGGAAGATGGTAGAGGAGATACATCCCAGGGTCTGTGGAGGCCAACACTGGCTGATGGGGTCCGATAGGGCCGGTGCCTGCCAGGGTCGCGGGTTGTTCAAAAGAGTTACCGTGGCCCTGGCACAGGCAACTGAAGGAACACGGGTAGGTTTTAGTCAGTAAAAGTCTGACACGCCCCCCGCTCCGCCCAGAGCAGAAGAAGTTATTTGACAATTCCTCAGCCAAAAAAAAAAAGTGGCGTAGAGGCGTATTCTTCTTTCGCATAGATATAAGATTTATATTTCTGTCCTGACAAATTACTAGGGCCCAGAAAGCGAGTTATCATGTCCTCTTAAATGCAAGTTGGACACTCCAGCTGGACTTTTTATACAACAAGTCCCAGTTGCCATCCCGACATCCCGTGGAGGCTCTTTTGCAAATTCTGTAAATAATTTTCCAGTTGTACCAGATGCAGCTGGTGACATAATTTACGCAACAACAATAACCTAAACCTCAATAGTTCTACAAACTTGTGGAGTTACCTGTATTCTAAGTTAGCATTTAAAGAGACTTGTGTTGAAAATACACTCCATAGACAAACGTGCAGTTTCGATAGCAACTTTTGCCATTATGTTCCAAAGCACTTCTCATAGGTACTGAAAAAGAAATCACCACCCTTGGCGTTTTTTTCAATTTCGACCACTAATAGGGTCAGTAGGTGATGTTGAAGAATAATTTAAAAGAAGTTACCATTGTTCGTTTTTGAAAGTAATAACAATACTTGGATTCGAATCCACAACCCTCGGACACGAAAAGCAAATCCTACAACCTCCGAACCTAAACAATCTCCCAAAATCTTTAGACCACAGCAAGAGCCAAGCTGCCATGCCATGCCGACACGAGTAGCCAACATAATAAAAGCATCGACATAACTCTTGTCATCGTGTCCCATCTCTATTCCTAGCCCGATTGCGCGTGCGCTGCTAGGGCCTAACTACGCTAATACGCTATATTTCGTAGCGTCAGTTATACTCTGAACTGTATGAGCTCAGGTCGTCGCGCAGTTGTTCGCAGATACGCAGTCGTAGTTGCTTGAAAGTATTCCTGTATGAGCATAGTGGATTTTAGAAGAAATAATACAATATTTTGTATGCTAGTTGAGTGCAGTGTTGATATTTACTGGTAGGTTTTAATTTTTTTTTTTTTTGGGTTTGTTCGTTTTTTTTTGTGACAATTTTAAATATTTTTTAAATGTTTTTTTATGAAACAATATGTTTTGGTTATCACCTTTGCACCGGTAACAGTCAGGGGCACTATTTGACTAGTTTCACGTGTATGTCTGTTTGTCATTAAAATATTTTGAATTAATTTTATGTTAGTTAATTAAAACTACTAAAACATTAATTAAAACTAAAGGGTTATTAGTTAATTTAGTACATAAAAGAAGTTCAATCAGTGTACATATACAGGGTTATTGTTAAAATATTAACAACCTCTTAATAGGTCATTGTACTCATCATTATGAACAACTTTTATCATGGGAGATTAAATATTGAATTAAATATTTTACAATTCATTTAAAAAATACATCTAAATATTATATTTCTGTTATATTTTCACTCGTGTTTTAAGTTAAATGAGAGCGGAAGTTAAAGAAACACTTGCAGATACCCTATTTACTTCCTCCATTTACTGCACTTTTAAGATAAATAAACAAAACATTTGTAGGTAATTGTAGTCAATTCTAGTCATGTCAGGCACTTAAGTACTAATTGCCTAGCGTTTTATGATACCTAAGTTCAAGTTGCCATTTTAGAGAGAGTAGGCAAGACCTTATAATTAACCCCGGAATGCTAATAGCAAGTTTTGTATAACCCCTAAGTTCGTAATCACACGCATTAGAACAATAATATCTGTATGATAATTTTACAGTAATGTTTATTTCCTAGGTCCTACACCAAATAGTGAGAGAGTCAGGAACACGTAATAAACCTAGACAAACTTTTTGTTGGCTATACAAATATTTGAATAACGCGAAAACTCGTTACGCATCGTACAGAATTTTCTTTCAGATACGGCCGTGTGAATTTTCATAGTGTCATTTGAGCTTTGTTAAAAAAAAAGCTACCTTTCAAAGCAACAAATGTATTATAATTATAATGCATATATTATACAACTTTTATTACTATCCATAAATTATAATCACCATTCATAAAATGCAAATAGCCTAACTTCACATCACTGATTGATGCTAGTGATGTTGCTAACTGCGGTGGAATTATACATCATTACTCTACTACTTATGTATAATTTATAATATTAAATTGTATATTTGTGTGATATTCGTCGAGTTGAGTGGCCGAAGGATATCGGTATCGCCCAGTGATTGGTGTGCCGAGGTCAGATGGCACTGGCTTCGTATATGTACGACTGTCCCATAAACTAGAATACAAAGTAAAACAAAGTCAAACTTGATGCAGATTTGAGATCGAAGAGGTTGACTCACGCCGTGTAAAATATTATAAAATATACATGTAGCCTAAAGGAATTTTTAGGGACTTTAGGGTCTCGTGTTTCCTGCCTCCTTTCCTCGTCTTCCTGCTCTAATACCTTCTACCAAAGTTCACAGCCTCAGGCTCGCTGAGGCCTATTTCGTAAATGAGTCCAGCTCATCCCTGCCAGCATCTTCTTCTGAGCCGTATCATCATAATTTTAGGTTTTCGTAGCGTTAGAGAAAAAAAAAACAATGTAGACCTTTCTTTCTGTTAATCTATATTGTCCCACTGCTGGGCAAAGGCCACCTCCATATTCTTCCACCTTTCTTTCTGCTGCGCCTTCTCCGAACTTATTAAAAGAAAAAGTCCTCAATTCTAGTCTGTTCCCAACTATGTTGGGGTCAGCTTCCAGTCGAACCGGATGCAGCTGAATACCAGTATTTTACAGGGAGCGACTGCCTATCTGACCTCCACAACCCAGTTACTGGGTAATACGATTACCCTTGTTAAGGTTGTCAGACTTTCGGGATTGTGACTACCCGTAACGACTGTCAAAGTTCCACGAATGACAGACAGCCAGAAGAAAAAGTCCTCAACATAAACTCTAATTTATTGTAACCCAAATACATACCATTTTGAAATTTTCGAAATAAAACATTTTATGAAAACTCGGAAAATTATTTAATTTTCCTTCTCGCTCATAATTTATAATATCTTTTGTGTAACAATCTAATGTCAATGAACTTTACATAACACATTTCAAATACATACAAAACGTTCTTAACATCCCTCGGAAAGCTAACCAAAAAAAATAGAAGATATATAAATTAAATATGTAATATCTTTGTCACTAGCTGCAGCCAAAATACATACAAATTAAATAGGTAATACATAGTAATTAATTATATATACCTATACCTAAACAAAACATTATTGCGTATTTTGTTAACCTAATTACAATTAAAAGAATGATAAAGTTGATTGTACACAGCGTATAGTTTGTGTAGGACATATTTGTTTTAATTAAGATAAGCTCTAACCGTAACAAGTGAAATTATAGAAAACTGTTGCATCATCAATTCATCATATTTTGTTTTACAGTTGCATCAGATTTTATTTACTTTTTTTGGAATGTGAGGTGCTGGGTCTTATCACCAGGTCGAGCAATGTTATTAAATTTTGCTAATAAGACGGATTTTCTCAGTAGAAGCCTTTTATTTAGCCATTACTTGGGATTTAACATTGGTGTTAGGATTTATGAAATGTGTTCTTGTGCATCTCTGCTCATCCTTTGAGAAACAGACGACTAATTTGAAGAATTTCTAGACACGAGCCTGGTTTTTTTTTTTTTTTTTATTAAAGCTTGATCAGTTAATTAGCTCTCAAACCTCGTGATAACTGGGGGCCTAAAAAGGCCACTTTGGCAGAATCATAAAAGGATAACATTTTGAATCATACTAAGGCAAAGGCAGTCCGTGTTTTTCTTTTTTTCGCTGCACTACATAGGTATAATCAGAGAGATTGATTTTAGCACAAACAAAAAAAAATAACTGAAAACTCCTTCACCAATGGGATTTGATACGATTAGCTTAACAGTTCACAGTCCATTATGATTCATAATGTTATCCTTTTATGATTCTGCCAAAGTGGCCTTTTTAAGCCCCCTGTTGTGAAAAAAGATTTAATTAACAATGTTTTCACTCTCCAGAAACTGGTAGTTGACTTTTATGAATCACAACTAACTAAATTAAACCAACCGAACTGTTTGCGCTTCAGTCACGTTGTGTTGTCATTCATTTAGTTTTGTAACGGTTAGTTAACCAAAAAGTCTGCATTACACTTGCATCACTCTATTACATGCCGCGTACAGATGAACTAGGTAACTGTCTGTGGTAGTGTTGCCATAATCGCCACGCTTGGTAAATAAATGAGTGACCGTAGTTATCTCATCATGATCTGTAAGCTAAGTTATCTCATCATCGGCCACCTCGTTGCAGCCACTGTATGCCTTCTCCCTTTAGTGCCATGCCTCCCTGCACTCTAACTGCGTAGAACAAGATCATTCACAATCTGAATTCATTTTGAAGGATATTGCTCATCCATTGCTTCTTAGAGGTTCGAAAAATTTGTCTACTCAAAAACGTAAATAACGCAATGGATGTTGTGGAACTGTCAAAATGAAAGCCATACTGTTAGTGTGTTAGCCAATTACCCCGCTGGTAGGTGCAAGCCGTGCAAGTCTCATCCAGGATCCGTAGTTAGGTAGAGACGCCAGCACATCAAGCTACTACAATCTGTCAAATTTCTTTTATAATTTTTCAACTTTATCGCTAAAGCATAAGGTTCAAAGTTGATTGGGAAAATTTTAAAGTTTCGAGTAGCTTGATGTGCTGGCGTCAGTGCATAAATTACAAAAAAAGTCGTTGCGTGCGCACGCTTGTTGTAATTGTGATGACAAGTCCGCGGTCCCTAATTAAAATTCTTTTAAACATGCAAATAATTAATTAGCGATGAAATTCTTGTCGTGAACTTTGACTGAATTTATGTTGTGTAATTGAATAATAGTTAGGTACTAATTTGAACAGCTTTTTCTAGTCGAAAATCCGGAAAAAAGCATAAGAAAATTTTCATTCGCACAGTTTATTAACTGTGTTTATGAATAGTCACAACTTGGTAGAGTCCTATGTTTTAGATTTAGAGTAGAATATAGGCAGATGTCACCCAGTAACTGGGTTGGTTGTAAGTCAGTCGCTCTATGTAAATTACTGATATTTAGCTGCATTCTCATACCATCATGGTTTGTCCGGAAGCCAATCCTAACACAGTTAGTAATACGCTAGGCAGATGTGACAGACATGAATGGAGAACTAATGATTAATAAAAAGAAAACCTCAATCAAAAAATTTCCGTCACTTCCCATCCAAATCTAGGGCCGCTCGTTACACAGAATGATACCTACAGAACTATTTTAGTGACATTACTGACATTACTCTTACGCAAACGTGTAATCTTGTTACCAAAGTCACGGTTACTGGTCGTTTACAGATTGTCAGTTATTTTTGTTTGACCCCGACATTGGGCAAGGCTGCAAGCTCGCACGAGGTGGGTCGGAACTTTGTTTTTTTATTTGCCTGTAGTTTTAAATTTTAGATCTTTATTATTGTCCTAGGTATCTTGGAATATTCCAGTAGGACACATTGATCTATACATATAATTAGAACCTTAAACACATAACGTACAGTGACCTTATTAGTGGATTTTTAGAAAGGTCATTTCCGGAGTACTAAACGAAGCAAGTGGAGTATTTAAGGATCCAGCAGGACGTAGCAGGTGGAGTTCTGTAGTTTCTGCCTAACCCCATGGGCAGAAGGCGTGAGATTATGTATGTGTTTGCGTATAACCTAAACTTGTGGGATAAAAAACACAGCACTTAGGTGATTGGAGAGTGAGGCTAGAAGGAATTAGAAGGTAGTAATATTGCGCGGTAGTGCGGTACAATTTTCGTTTTATTTTATTTTTTATATTAGAAATTGTAATGAGGCTTCTTTTAAGTACAAATGTAGATGCCGTAGATAGCTATAAGAGTAGAAGGAAGACCAAAGAAACGATCGATGAAGGGGGGAGACCGAGAGGACGACTAATAGAGAAGTATGGACGAATAGACATGTTGTGCCGACCAGAATTACCTAAATTGGGATGAGGGCAGAAGAATGTTGGTGTTGCAGTAGGTGCAATGTATTATTCGATCTGCTAATGAATAAAAGATATTGGTGAATCATCATATTATGATAATGGTTTATAATTGCCAAATTGGACGTAAGTTTTAGACGGAAGGCGGAAATTGGCAACAGTGACAATGGATCTCGCCAGTGTCAAGTGTTTATTATAACAATAACTGAATTCAAATTTTTTCATGACATATTTTGTCTCACACGGAAATAAGCAATGAATGTTAATGAGTAATCAACTAATGTTTACGTTGTATACAGGATGTTCCGATTTGTTAATGATTCATTAACGTTAAGAGGAATCAGAGAATGCGGCGGTATTTTTATTAGAAACAGCCCCAAATTGACTTCAAAAAAATGCGGTATCTATCTAAATTGCATTGTTGTGTCAAGTATTTTCTAACTGAACAGACAGCTGTGCTGCTGGGGAGTTTGTTGCGCCAGTTCTTCTCCCCAGCGAAAGCACTAGGAAGTGGTGAAGGGCGGGCGTTTTGGGGGACTGTCTTTTTTTTTTTTTTTTTTTTTTTTTTTTTTAATTTTGACGTTCGAAAAGTGCTGATTCTCAGCCTAGTTTGAATGAATGACTTTTGATTTGATTTTGATTTTTGTGAAATTAGTAAAGAGTGCTTTTAAACAATTAAATTGACTGATTTTCACACATTGCTTTGGTTATGTTTTCTAATTCAACGTCCTAAGAAACGCTAGCGTGACGATGGCAGGAGAACGCACAAGATAACGGGCGAGAAACTCCAACCAAAGTGACCTTTTCGTCTACGCAGTATAAATATTTTCATGACCAAAGACCAGGGATTTGTTGTAAACAGCTGATTCCACGTTAGTAGCTATCAAACTATTTATCAGATCGCGTAAATTTGGCAGACCTCCAGCTCCTCAAGGGCTACCCGTGAGACCTAATTCATTGAAACAAATTGTATAAATATTTTGGCGAGGATGTGAGAATGTTGTTGATCACTTTTACTCATAATTTACTGGCGAATTCATTAGTAACTTGTACAGTCTTAAGGCAATATCAAACGCGACACTGTACATTCATTTTTGCCTTATAAGCCGTCTTTCACTCGAAGTGAAACGTTTGGACCATAGAAATTCTTATATTATTATCTATGGTCTGGACACAAAATAAAAAAGTTAAAAATTAATGCCTACGTTAGTAAATCGATGCAAGGCTGTTAGATTTCGGGACTCGGTATCTTTCCCCCATCTACTGATCGAAAAATGAAATGAAAGGACATAATGAACGTTCATTCCTTTATAATTTTGTTGTGTGAATGTGGAATGAATCAAAAATAAACATTTAATCGAATGAAGCGTCTGAACCTAAGTATTTTTTTTAACTTTTTATAAAGACTTAAACTTGGACTGTAGGAGTTATATAACGATTTTTCTTGAGCCACACGTCATTTGTGTCGTAGACTTAACCAATAATATTTGAATATGATCAATAGAAACTAGTTCTACGAGTGTTTTTTTACCGTTTTTGTTGCTAGGCGTACGGTAACATTTACCGTGCTAAGCGGCTAACAAGATCACATGTTTGGCTACTCCCTAGATGTCTTATAACGAAACGACTGTTAAAAACTTCACCCAAAATAATTGAATTTAATTATCTACCTAATCTAAATTCTGTAACGATATTGATTTCGAAAATACATACGTTTTAGAATCCTGATGAAAGGATTAGCAGCTGTTAGTAAAGTAGAGCGATGAAAGCTTAGCATCTCATAGACCCCTCCGTGCCTCGGAAAGCACGTTAAGCCGTTGCTCCCGGCTGTCATTCGTGGATCTTTGACAGTCGTTACGGGTAGTCAGGAGCCTGAAAGTCTGACAACCAGTCTTACCAAGGGGTATCGTATTACCCAGTCCCTGGGTTGTGGAGTTCAGATATGCTGTCGCTCCATGTAAAATACTGGTATTCAGCTGCATCAGGTTAGACTGGAAGCCGACCCCAACATAGTTGGGAAAAGGCTAGCCAGATGATGGATGTAGTGGTAATATGCTCAATTCGTTAAATAAGTTGTTGACGTCCAAAATTAGTTTGTTACATCACTCACGTAAGGCCACTTTTTGTCAAGTTTCCTTATCCAATGTGTGGGAATTTTCAAAAGTCTATAATTACCTTTTAGGCCTTCTATAGCATTATCGTGATTGTAGACTTATGTTTTACCTCGTTGGTCTAGTGGTCGCAAGCGCTACCGCTGACCTTGAGGTCCTGGATTCGATTCCTTGGTCGGGCAGTGTTTTATGGAATTTCTCAGTAGCAGCCCGGAGTCTTTGTGCCCGGTCAATGGCAAGAGTTATTCCGGTCTGATCCCCTGAACCCCCTCTCCACCCCCCCTCCTCGAACCCCTGCTTGTTCGTCTTGAGTATAGGGCTCCCCCCTACTACATGTGACTTACACATAACTGGCGATATATGCTGGGTGTACTATAGGAACACCTGTGCCTACCCCTTCGGGTATGCAAGGCGTAATGTTATGTAGACTGAAGTTTTCTTCGCATGCTCTTCATTTTACGTATTGAGTTAGACTGCATTAGTATTTTAATTTTTTAGTCTAAACAATAGATTTTTTGTACTAGATAATTGCTTCATATTTTGCAATAAATTACCAGCGGCGTTGTGTCATCGCGCTTCTCTTTCTTTTCTATGCAGTCCGACAGTTAGGTACCTAGGTACCGCGCTTTAGGTCATATTGTAAGTTCCATAAAGTTAATGGTTCATTAGTAAACGGCGAAACTGTACAAGAACACTATTTTAGCCGAAGGAAAGAACTAAATTACAATGAATCGAATGTGACCTAATGTTGATAGTAATCACATAACACAAAATATATCCGCTTTTCATCTCTCAGTGCGACCGCGTTACTTCTAAACTACACAATGGATTTTGATGCGGTTTTCATCATCTTTAAAGAAATTATTCCGGAAGGGTTAGGGTGTTTTAAGTTTATTTATTTCCTAATCAACAGGTTTTAACAAATACATTTTAGAAGCCTTCATTTAAGCATAGAGATATCTGTAACAGAAGACCTCCCTCTTCCCTGTCTAACAAAGCCTGTGACAGAAACATTATCATAATAGTTATAATAAGAAAAAAAAAAGTAAGTATAATAAACTTATATTACTGAAACTTACATAATTATAATGAGGAAATCTCGATATTTTGTCAAGTTGCAAACCGTGTGACGCATGAGCAGGTCGCTATAGTGTTACACAAATGATAATAATTAATAGATGATAATGTACTACTGGTTCATTCTAGGTACTGTTCTCAAAAATAATTAGTGCACTACTTTCACATAATAACACGTGGCTAACAACACAGCCATTTAACATAAAGTTAAAAGCAATTTACGTAACGATTCCGCTCGCTGCGCGACTTGCGGTGCCTTTGTGTCGCTCGCGATTATATTGCGTGTCGCGCCTGTTTGTAGGAGCCTTAATAAAAAAATAAGTTCCATAAATTAACAAAAATAACAGTTCCTTGTGGGAGAAACTAAAATAGTTTTATGATAGATAACGTAAGCTTGTTCTTCAAACTGGTATTCCTAATATTAGCTAGCGGTTGCAACAGTCTCGACCAGTCGTTCCGTACCATAAAATAATAATTGACTGAATGCTTGACCATCATTTAGTTAGAAAACATGCATAAACTCACGCCTGTTGCCCATGGGTGGTTAGCATAAACTACAGAACGGCATGTGTCACAATGTTACTAGGTATAGAGAGGCAATCCATTTGTTTCAACCACGTTTATACATCTGGGCTGGTTACTAGCGTAGTACTGGCCCTTTTGAAGGGCTAATTTTGAGGTTGTGGGATGTGTGGATGTGTGTGGGAATGTGGAGGGGTGTGTGTGTGTGGAGATGTGGCTGGGGGTGGGATGTATGTATGTGTCTGAGGGTGGGTGTGTGTGAGAGTGGGTGGGGATGTGGGTAGGTGTGGGTGGGTGTCCCCATGTGGGAGTTGGAATATGGAATGTTGGGAAATGGTCGGTATTGAAATCTTATCTGCAAGATGGATTTCCAATGAACATTCAAAGGTGAAAATTGTCATAATTGGAACGGATGACAGACTGTGGTCACTCACCACAGATGAACGTGAGCATTTAAGCTACTTCGTAATCTCTTAACCCACGCCTCATTCCCAGGGCATGGGGGCAACTCTTCTTAACCTTTTGACCGCCACAGTCATGTATAGATGACAAACCAAAATGTGCCAGCACGCCACGGTTCGACTAAAAGACAGACTTTTGACGCCGAGGGCACGTTTTTTTTTAGACGTGTGTCTGTCAAAAGGTTAGTAATATCTAATACTTATATTCTTATCGATGCATTTAAAACTAAATGACGAACAACTGGTCCACATTCTCTTCCGCCGAGATATCAAATAATTGTTTCTAGGAATTACCAGAAAACGCCCACTTAATGATTCACTATTCAACTGCGAATTGTATTACTGACACAACACTCATTTATTCATTCATTAACATAAAGAAGGTTTGTTGATCACAGTTTGTTTTAGTAACTGATAGAAGGAAATGATTATACCTTGACTGCTTTATTGGTCTAGTAGCAAGCGCTACAGCTGACCATGCGGTCCTGGGATCGATTCCCAAGTCGAGCAAAGTGATAATGTGTTTTTCCATCTGGAATTTCATAGGAGTTGACCAGGATCGCTGGGTATACCTAGTTGAAGTTTAGTAAGAAACCTACGGATTTTTACGAAAGAAATTAATTTCATAAATGAACTGTTTATTTTCTAAATTAAATTAAATTTTATTCGAAAGCATCCATCGGTTTCTTACTAAACTTCAACTATATTCGACGACCCTGGTTACTTATCTCCTTTGGTGACCGTACACGTCTGCCTAACCCACCTGGGATTACAGGCGCCTTGATGTTATGTAAGACTATTTTTAAACACCGATCTATCTGCTTATAACTTAACTCAGAACTACGCTATTAAACCGGTACCAAGACGACATTGGTACCGAATATTAACATACATACTACACTCACAGAAAGCACAATGATTGTAGCTCGCATATATGACATTAGTCCCCACATAAATCTATTAAAATAGGCAAATATATGTTAGTTTTGTTTAACATTCTGATCTCAAGTACTTTATCTGAAATAAAAATCTTTCTGCGTTTCAATTTTTTTTTAAATCAATCTTAATAACCGGGATACTTGAACAAATTATTTGGAGGTGAATATTGAAAATTAGGACAACTAAATTATTTTATTAGGACAAATTAATTAATTATTAGAAGTTTGTCTGTCTTCCACGAACTAATAGCGAACTCTCGGTATAGCCCAGTAATCAGTTTGCGGAGGTCAGATGCCAGTTGATCCATGTAAGATCTTATTTATTTAGTTGGATTTAGTGAGAATGAGGACTAAATACTGTTCGACTCAATCAACTCAGCCTATCGCAGTCCACTGCTGGACATAGGCCTCTCCCAGGCTGCGCCACAACTCCCTGTCCTCCGCCTTCTGCATCCCGCATCCAACTGTATGCGGACTGTTAGACTCAATAATCAATTACCGATTACTTTAATAACTTCACTATTTATACTCCAACATTAATATCAAATCGCCCGGTAATTCGAAAGCGCGGGAAGTCACGCTCCTGTCACTTTCAAGTGGCAGCTCGCTCAGCCAGTGATGTACGAACCTGCTTGTAGGGGTGAGATTCCATATGCGATCTTCAAAATTCCGGTTATTACTACAAAGTAGGAAAAAGCTATGCCAATGATGATAGATTCGACGGGAGATATTTTTGTTACATCACTTCAGGTAATCATGCTGTTACATAATATCATCAACATCTTGGGTCAGAGTGTCAGACACTGCTCCAATTGACCCGTCAATTATTTTGTGTCCAAAACAAACTCATCATATATTAATTGATTCCTTGACCATGAGTTACAATTAGCAATAATTATGTTCTAATTGTGCAAGTCTAAAGATCAAATGGTCTACATTTTATTGCTAAATAAAATATACCTAGCTACTCATTGCTTAAATTGAAAAATTCTATTGCCGCGTAGAAAAATTCGTAGACTTTCAAACGTAACTCATACCTGTAATCTCTGAAGGGTTAGACAGAGCTCTACCGAATAGGACACCCACATTTCGCCAGTTATTTTTAAGTCCCATGTAAAAGGAGGTGAGCCTATTGCCATCAACCGGGAACAAATCCAGTCTCCGGGTAGCTACTGAGACATTCCTAATTAAAAAACCCAATAACACTTTGCCCGACCGGGGACTCGAATCCAGGGTCTTATGCTCAGCAGTATCGCTTGCCGCCAATAGACCATCGTGGTATTTTTCAGGAGTTATTCACTAATCATCTCTGAGTTAAATATCTATTTACTTAAACAATGACATGTACATTTACCCTTTAGAGTATTACATTATTTTAATTATTGTGAATGTGAGGACTATGTGGGTCATTGTTTCCGTTGTAATCATGGTTTGGCAGTTTGAGTAGTTTATGCGGCCTACCTAAATGTCCTGTCTTTGGTATTGTTCGTCGAATCGTTGAGCTCCTTAAGTTCTGAGTTGAGCTGCACGGTTACTGACAAATCTGTGCACTGACCGGACAGGTCCGCTTAATCTGTGTTGTTCTTTCCTCAAAATACCATTTCAGACACCAATATACATGGTCTTCACATGATCTGACCAAGATTTTGTTTGGACTTTAAAAGAGACTGCTTTGTTGAGATTGCTTTGCTGATTTCTTCTCAGAATAGTCAGATAGGAAACGCCGACCTCATCTAGTTTAAAAAAATATGATTGACGTGTAAAAGTGTTTGTACAAACCTACTTGCAGAAAATAAATCATTTATCATTAAACAATTATTCATTTCTGAAAGTGTACGGGTCAAAATGTATGTAACTAGGTCAAATAAATGTAATTAGCAGATGGGTGATAGAGTGATCCATTTTCCTTATAACGACAACCTTTCAATGACAGTTAGATATTATACCCGCACTCAGAGACGTCTATTAACTGGCATTTAATTACGGGTAGTCCATATTTCATGGTATATTGATGTACACCAAGTACAACTAATAATAACTAACGAGCAGTGGTGGCCCTGCAGAGTCGAGAAGTCGTAGGTTCGAACCCAGACAGGCACTTTTTTTTTGTAAAAGATTGCATCATCACTGCTCTCAAAACGGTGAAGGAACACATCTTCAGGAAACGGGCTTGTCCTAGAACCATAAATTCGAAGACATGTGACATCTACCAACCCGCGTGGTACTGACGTTGCTCAAAAAGCCGCTAAGCTAAAGTGGGACTGGGCTGGCCACGACTGCCGTATGCCCAATAAGCTGTGGGCCAAAATACCCACCACCTGGAGCCCTGACACAGCTAGAAGGCGTCGCGGCAGACCGTAGAAGATGGCGGGTTAGTAATATCATTAAGTGCAACATGATAACAATACTTTAAATCACATAGGTAAAACATCCTGAACCCTGATAGAGGTGAGAGGAACGGGGTGTAAAGTTTACTCCATAGAAAAGGGAGGATCCTCCGACCAGATGGGTGTTGTGTCTGGCGGGCAACTGCCCGAAGATACATGTCGGGCCGTTGTATCTATGCTAGATGCGCGGTAAACTCTGCTTGCGAGATGCAGGATTTTGCGTGACGTCAGTATGACGCGTTCTCATGTGGCGTTGTAGATACCGCTACACCCTCTTCCAAACCACGTGTTTTAAGCACTTATAAGATGCATAGATACATTTAAAAGTTTTTGTAACTACTAAAAGACAGTTTGTTGCCCTGCTATAAATATCAAAGCAATGAATGATAGAAAATCGCATATAAATTACAATATTATTCAAAAACCCAAATCTAACTCGTGTCTACATTAATTCTGTTCATCTCTCGCATAATTTCCGATTCCTTTCCCACGGTCGTAACAATGTTACTTTCTGTTATTTCTGTCCTAAAGGATACCATATTAACATAAAGGCCTATCTTCCAATTAAATGGATATTTATTTAACATATTTACATAATATACTCTAATAGACCTAAAATAATAATATGTACATGTACAGTCAACAAAGGAGTTAAGTATACAGGAGCGTCGGATATAGTTGAAGTTTACTAAGAAACCGATGGATGTTCTGGACTGAAATTTAATTTAATAAATGAGCTGTTTGTTTTCTATTAATAAACTAAAATTTTATTCGAGAATATCCATCGGTTTCTTAGTAAACTTCAACAATATCCGACGCTCCTGTATACTTAACTCCTTTGTTGACTGTACATAATATGAAAAAAGAATCATAGGGCATTCGTCCGCATCGCTGTCATCAGGAACAGTGCCCTAAGGCTGCCACCTCTGCTCTATCTGCACATAGAGAAAAAAACAAAAGAGCCTCAAAGAGTAGAGTATACACAAGACTGTCTACACAACGGAACATAATAATCACACTAATAGTATAAAAGCGAAAGTTTGTGAGAGTGTGTGTGTGGGGGTGTGTTTATATGTTTGTTATTTCTTCACGCTCAAACGGCTGGACCAATTTTTCATAAAATTTCGTGTGGAGGTAGCTGACACCCTGCATTAACATATAGGCTACTTTTTATACCGATATTTCTACGGGACCGAAACTTATGCGGGTGAAACCGCGGAGCGCAGCTAGTATAACTAACTATACAGGGTGTTAAGTTAAACAAAACAGATCTTTACTTATGTTTGCATAGATCGACAGACTGTAGAGAATAGCTGAGTTTTTTTCATATTACATAACACAAGTGGTTAATTTTCATGAATTGCCATTGAATTGAATTACCCTTTTAGCCAAAAATGTAACATAATTATTGTATCTACTCTGTGGTCCACACTGACCAATCAACTCCTTTACCAACCCACTTTTCCCTGTGAGCAACATGAGCAGTCTCACACAGCTCGTGCCGACATGAGATAACAACAAAGAGAACAAAAACAATAACGACAACATCCCACCTGATTGGCCCGCAGATAGCCCTCAGTATCAGTCACGGGGTTTGATAATAGTTATCACACAATAAAACGTCACATGCTCACACGACCCTAGTAGACTGACCTGCTACTCTTATCACGAGTCACAATACTCACTACATCGATAAGATTATGACATCAGAAATAATACCATGATTCAGCGACGGGTGTGTCTTTGTATGAATACGATACGAGGTAAGAGATTATGGGGGAAGCGTTAAGGTAGCCCGCGAAATTCAAATTTTCTTACGTTTTTTACAATTTGCTGGTCAGTATTATGTTGTACGTTGATTAAAATGTGATTCGCGACCATAACAAAAATGTATTTACAGAATTATAATCATTAAGATCAGTAATACAACTTGTTAAGTTAGTATAATTATTTATTGTAAAATGTCAAGATTTCATGAAATAGTCATTCAGTGGGATTACTTGGTCAGAGAGTTGTGTTGCTGACTTTAATGATTATAATTCTGTAATTAGGTAATTGGTATGGTCGCGAATCATATTTTAATCAACGTACAACTTAATACTGACCAGCAAATTGCAAAAAACGTTAAAAAAAAAGAATTTCGCGGGCTACCCTGGCGCTTTCGCCATAAAGTTAAAACTAGATAAGAAAGAGATGTGTTTCTAAGGAAATCAAATCAAAAGTTCTCATTCAAATTAGGCTGAGAAGCAGCAGTGCTTGAACGAACAAAATTACATAAGATAGTCCCTCAAAACGCCCACCCTTCACAACTTCCCAATTATTTAGCTGGGACGAAGAAGTCGCGCAACAAACTCCCCAGCACAGCAGTCTGTTCAGTTAGAAGAAAAGAACTTCATTCTCTAAAATACTATGCAAAGTAATTAATATTACGAAACACAAAACATTAAACTATATGACTTGCCATATGTCAGCTAGCATACGCAAATTTCGTCGTTTCGAAGGTGTTGCACCATTTGAATTGAAAGTGGCGACTTTTGGCTCAGTAACATCATCTGAGGATTAGTTGCTCAACACGTTTAAATACGGTAACGGTAACTTACTAAAGTTTATGACAGTCGACAAAGCATGCAATAATTATAGAAACCGTAGACATTAGACCGTAGTTATGTCAGTTAGTCAGTGTTGAAGCTGAGTCTAAAGCTTACTACTTAGAGGAAATTAGATAAACTGATGATACACAAACATACACATTAAACCATTTAACACCTGAAATCACCTCTCTAGTCTCCACTCTGGAATTCGTACCCCGAGCACCAAGATACAGACATACTGTCTAGTTTGGGGTTCATTGGTAAATAATACTCGGTCACCTAGCTTTATAGGTAATATTTTAAACTCCTCATGTCATCTTAACTTGGTGTTAACCTGTAAACCTGCTTACTTAACTTACCTGTTCAATAAACTATTTTCTGTTTCTGTTGCTATATCTTCAGAACAATCACAACACGACATTGATTGAGATATTCGAGCTAAGTATACAACGTTTATCTAGTTCATCGCTCGTGTTCTATCTAGAAAATAAGCCATCTCGGTAATAAACTATCATTGATCCCAGTTTCTTTACCAAAAAAATACAGACAGTTTTTCTTACCAATCGTCAATCATAGTGATGTGTACAGATCATGTAACACTTTGTGATGTGATGACATATTTAATTATAATCAAATTATGCTTTTATTCTCTTTGAAAAAGCCAGTTACCTACATTGTCACTTTTAAATCCGACAAATAAACGCATATAATTATTAAACGAATGAGCTCGTACAAAACATGCAGTTTTAACCTTTTATTGCATAAGACACGCCATCCATTGTCTTCAGCAGTAATTATCACTTCAACATAATTACCTGGTGCCTTCTTGTTAACATCTTTAAAAGTTTCCGATGTTTCTTCCATGATATTGGAATTGATACGTTAAATTGGATCAGAAATTAATGATCGTTATTGGAAAATATCTGAAAGAATTTTATTACTGAAGAGTTAGAAAAATAGTCCACTGGCTCGATTGGTGCAGTGGCTGCATGCGGCTTCTAATCTATGGGAAGTGGGTTAGACTCCCCAACAGATAAAACATTGGTATGGCCTACAAATATTTCATGCAATGCAGGACATTTTGTGTTTGTTCCCAACATGCTAATGAATAAAATAATAACCAATTTCCTAAACCGTCTACTCTAAAAATAAATCATTTACTGTACACATTTAAATGTATATTTATAAACTTATAGAAACAACAAGTATTGCTTCATAATCGTGATACTACCAGACGTCAAGTGTCTCTGATAAGAAATCCTTAAACAAAGATTTATATTGATGATGATTGATAAACACATCGTAATACTGTATTTAAACAAGAAATTGTATATTTTATTGATGACTTAAAATTAATTACAGAATGTTTTTAATTACAGAACGAGCATGGCGGTAGGAGCTAACGGAAAAGACGATATACCAGTAACCACATTCGAAAACAACGAAACATTTGCTGATGAACAAGATTTACTGAGCAATGCAGCAAATAATGAAGCACAAAACGGAAATAATGCTGAGAAAATACAAGTAATTAACACGAGCATTACTGAAAATAACGCTCAGCAAGATTACAATAACAAAGCTAAAAATCTCCAAACTGAACAGAATAATAATTTAGATACACAACCTGATGGACTTGTTAAAAATAATCCTAACAATAATCAAACTTGTGAAGTCACACCAAATAAAGATACCAACGATGAAAATAAACAATCGAAACTAGAATTAACTAACGAACATCTCAAAAATGTTAACAAAGAAGCTTACGCAGAAACGAAAGATGCCGAAGAGCAGAAAGAAGAGAAGAGAACTTCAAGAAGATCTTCTCATTATCTGCAGAACATTCAGATGACTAATTCCTCTTTGGGATTGACTCTGGATTCGGAGAAGAAAGTGGAAACTTTACTGACGGAAACCAAAACTGTTACTCGCTTTTCACCGTTATGGAAACAGGTAATTAATTTGTAAATAATTGTTTTAATACAATTATGTTGATTTGCGCTATTGATTCTCAGCATAAATGTATCACCCTCTCCACCTATGGTGTTTTAATTAGAAGTAGATTACTGGACTAGACTCCTGCTGCGTAGTGTTTTATTACTGTGATCACCTTCCATCTGCCAAGCATGATGTAATTAATGCAATGTGAATTTGATGGTGTTTCAAATACAAATAAAGTTACAGCACCTTTACCAATGTTATTATTGCGGTGGAAGATTTCTCTTTAACTCGTACCCATTGATACTATAATGCACTACACAACAAAGAGTAAAAATATTTTATAGCACTGTATGACCTAAACTCACACTTAAGTCAAACTTTTCTGTGACTTACGTCGTCCATTTTTACACAGAAAAGCGTGACTTAAGTGCAGGTTTAGGTCACACGAGCTATAAAATAGTATACGATACGTGTGACTTAAGTAATCTATTAATGCACAGCGTTAGCGTATCGTTATACTAGTTATAAAGTATAATCTCACTTTCATCGGAGACAAGAATGCAAACTAAGTAAACGACGTGCATTTCAGACGTTGGCATCAACAGCGCCGATCCTGCTGACCTTCGTGAGCGGCCTGACGTCAGGGTACTCCGCCATCCTACTGCCTCAGCTGAAGATGAACCCTGGACCCATACCCTCAGATGAAGACACTACGTCATGGATAGGTAATACAAGTATATTTTATTTAAATTCTTATTGCTAAGTACAATTGGCGGTACATAATCAGCCTAGAATGTTCTCACTGCTGGGACACCACCCTGGCCCATTGAGGGTTGATAGATGTCACATCTCTTCCAATTTTTGGTTCTAGGACATGCCGATTTCCTCACGGTGTTTTCCTTCACCGTTCTGAATTGGCTGTACCAAAAGTTATATAACATCAGTAGCATTTGCACGATCCTTTAACGTGCTGGCGTAAACACATCTATATATAATGCTATACTAAACTTGTAATTAAGTTCTGAGATAACACAATTTAGACTGTTTATAGTATAGATATACTACACAAAAAATATATATCCAGAGTGAATTGACGTTGTAGTAGTTAAAATAGACAAACATATTGATAAAAATTGACAAAGAACATTTTAATTTATCATTGTCAATAAACATTTCAATTTATTGTAGGAATGTGGTTTCATGAATATGTTTAGCAACAAAATAACTAAACTCCCTTTTGTGAAGTAGAGTGCGGCAGCTTATCAAATTACCTTCACGTTAGAATTGCATTCAATATTTTAGACCAATACTAAACGGATCATCAGTGTCACTTTCATGAATAAAACAGAAGAGGTTAGGCTCCTATGTTACATTAACTTTATTGCATTGTTTAAATTTTTTGTACTACATAGATTAAAGTATACTAGAAAAATATATTTTGAAAATGATATTATTAAAATCTATTGGGGTCCATTATTTTATCATGTTTATTCCGACAGTTTCCACGAATTGTAGAAATAAGATTACAGTAAACTGTCTTAACTCCATCTGTTTGAAATAATTAATTTACAAAATGACCTACAGCACGAACCTAGAGCATTTTTCAATTTACCATAATCAGCCTATAATGTTCCCACTGCTGGGACACAGGCCTCCTCTCATGAGAGGGAGTAGGCCGTAATCCACCAAGCGGGCCCAGTGCGGATTGGCAGATGTCACATATCTTCGAATTTTTGGTTCTAGGACATGCCGGTTTCCTCACGATGTTTTCCTTCACCGTTTTGAGAGCAGTGGTTATGAAATAATTTACACAAAGTAAAGCGCCTGTCTGGGTTCGAACCTACGACCTACAACTCGTAAGTCGCGGCCGTTACCACTTGGCCACCACTGCTCTAATTTTTCAATTTAATTTTTACAATTACTAACATCTCTTTTTCTCGTTACAGCGGCAATGGCAGCACTACCAATGGCTCCTGGGTGTCTCATCTCCGGTTGGATGATGGAGAAGTTCGGTAGAAAGACATCCCACTACATTACTTGCGTCCCTCTCCTCCTCGGCTGGATCCTCATCGCCTGCTCCTCCAACCTCGGCCTTATGCTCATCGGGAGGTTCTTCACCGGTCTCTGCGCTGGCCTCTCAGGCCCCCTCATTCCTGTCTACATCGGAGAAACTACTGAACCAAAGTACAGAGGATTTTTCCTTGCTGCAGTATCTTTAGCCATAGCTCTAGGAATCCTTGTTGCACATATCATAGGAACGTTTTTAACTTGGCAATGGACCGCAATCATCTGCTCAGTCTTCCCAGTAATAACCGTTGGGCTACTATCTTTTATACCAGAAAGCCCCGTCTGGTTGATCTCTCAAGGGAGGATAGAAGAAGGAGTCAAAGCTTTCTACTGGTTGAGAGGATATGGCGAAGAAGCAAAATTGGAATTGAAAGGGATTATCGACAGTAAGAAAGCCCATGATAGTGAACCGAAGATGTCATGGAAAGAGAAGCTGATAAGCCTGAAAAGTCCTGAGCTGATTAAACCTCTAGTGATCATGATTATGTTCTTCTGCACGTGTCAATTCTCTGGAGTGAACGCAGTCGCATTTTATTCGATTGAAATCGTTGAGAAGGCCGTCGGGAAGGGTCTCGATCATTACCTTGTGATGCTAATTATCGATTCATTAAGAGTCTTCATGAGTGTTGTCGCTTGTGTAATATGCAAACAGTATGGAAGGCGACCTCTATGTTTCATAAGTGGTATTTGGACTGCGATCTCCATGGTCGGGCTCTCAATGTTCCTTTACTGGAAGCCTGAGAACATGTCATGGCTGCCTTTAATGTTCTTAATGTTCTACATTTGTGCTATATCTATAGGCTTGGTTCCTTTACCATGGATCATGTGTGGGGAGGTGTTCCCAACAAAAGTACGAGGCTTGGGGTCTGGTATTAGTTCGGCATCAACTTTTGTTGCTTTCTTCATTGTGGTGAAAACAGCTCCAGGAATGATGCGCAATTTGGGAGAAGTGATAACTTTCCTCTGTTATGGAGTTATAGCACTTATTGGTACAGTACTTATGTACTTTATATTGCCAGAAACTAAAGGAAAGAGTTTGCAAGAAATAGAAGAGAGGTTTAGAAATGGGAAGAAAAGTGCTGGACCTAAAGTATAATAGTCACATTGGTATTTATATGTGTTGAGACCAGACCAAGCCATATTGTTAGAAGTAACGATGTACAAAATATAAAATGTGCTGCTCGCTATAAGCGACATAATAATGAAAACTGTGATATTTAGGTAGTCAATTAATTAAGATCGATACTTAAGATCCGTGCTATTGTATCTAAAAGACTATTGTAGGAGCGTAAGATAATTTAATAAAATATAACTTGATATTTTCAAAAGACATAGAGTGAGTTTAAATAACTGTAAACTATTTAAAAGAATATTCCAAATTATATTATTTTTATCTACTTGCACTTAATGATGATTGAGATATTTAAGAGATTTTAGAACATTCCATATTAAAGACAAGATGTTAGAAAATACTTTTATAGACCTAGTTTTCCGGGTTTTGTATTCAACGGTTTCAGTGGCGCGTTTTCAAGAACGATATTCACCACTCTCACCGCCACCCATATATAGAATTTTTCAGTGCAGCAGGCCATGCGGTCTGCCGGCGGCCGCAACTTTGCCTACCCGTGCAGGCTGCGGTGAAAAATCTGTAATGAGTGAAGCAGGCCGTACGGGCCGCCGCGCGCCGGGCGGGCTCACTGCTTGTTTTTACTAGCAAACCGTGCGGTCCGCCACGACCTCGCAATTCCATATTCAATTTGTAGTGCGTGGCCTGCTGCTGATCTCGCTCAGTGCAACATGTAGGTGGAGTACATTACTCGAAAAGATACGCCCCGCCGGCGCCGGCGGACCGTATGGCGGTGAGAGTGTTAAAGGTGCTAATTTAAAGGAGTTATTGTAAGATTATGAAGCATTCGATGCTGAAAAAGCCAGTTTTTGCCCTCGTTTACAAAATAAATAATAATTTATTTAAGGTTATAATATTTATTGGATAACACTGATGTGAAACACAAATGGGTCAAACGCCAAAGAGTTTGAGAATATTTCAAATAAACAACAAACTGTAGAAAATAACATTTATTATTACAAATTTGTAACAAAACAGATTATAAAAATAGTGTCTATGAAATGGCACATTATTTAGTTAAGTTAAATATAATATTAAATGCATTTCGGTACTCATTCTGTCATACAAGTAAGTACTTAAGTACATGGATTCTATTAGAATCATACATTATTGTATTTTCAAACTTTTGTTTTTTTATGTACATTATTAGTTGATATTAAATACAATCATCCTACACAAGAAATTTTATTGTTGTTATTTATTTTCGTTTCGATTTCCTTGTCCAAAGCGTTCTTCCATTATGTCCTGTCATTGCATGTCCTGTTGTATCAGACACATTTTTTATTACTGCAAGTGAAAAGCGAATTATGGCTGGAGTTCGCTTGCGAGTTGTTGCTATCGCTTATTCTCTGGCTTGGCAAGCGAACTCTGGCAAAAGCGCAATCGTATCTTGCACTGATTTGAAAGATGTGATGCATTGACAGGCGGGATTCTGGTCGTCTACTTGGATCTTGGCTTAACCAGGCGCGAGGCTGGTGGCGCGAACTTGGTGAAGCCTTGCTGGTCAAACACCGGCAGTAGATCACGGACCCTGGCTGAGACAGTGCCGCCTGTGACCCTGGGGACAATCAAACTTTAACATTCTGTTAAAAACTGTGCTTGTGCTCAAATAAAAAACATAATGCATATTGTGGAGAATATAGATTAAAATTTTAATGATAGCTGTTACTGTTAAGTTGATATGCAGTCTAGTTTCCTATTACGAGAATTCGATAAAGCGTCTGTGTTTCCGAGCTCATACAACCCGAATCTCTTCAAAGTAAGAGTGAACAGGCTTCTTCTGGGTGAGCTCACTCCATCGTCGACTTTGTCTCTGTCAACTATGACCTAGACTAGAGTCAAGAGCAAACCCATTTCAAATAAAAAAAAAAATAAAAAAAAAATTAAAAAAAAAAAACTATGCCGGGCTATTTTGTTACCTCTGGCTTCTTAACTATGTACTATGTACCGATCCCAAATAAAATAAGATACAGACGGGGGAATGATGAGGCTCTATCAAAAATAAAATAAAAAGAATAGGTCTTTTTATTAAATCGCGCCTTGAAACTCTATGCTTAACAGGAAACAAAATACTTACATTATCCCTATGCTATAATATACCATATTTTGTACGAGGTATCACTTTCAAATAGATCAACGTTGGTGTATCAGTCACCAACTATCTAACACAAAACATCTAAAAAATCATCAACATTATATGCGTCTGTTTTGCCACCCTCAAATCAACCATAGCACCAAAAACCCACCCTACTAATTACCAAAGAAAACAAAATACCTGCTAGGTTTGATGAGCTTGGCAGCCTGGGCCGGCGTCGCGAGCTCAGTAGGAAAGAACGTGGCTCCGTAGAAGTCCAGACCATTCTGCAGCAGGATGTTAGCCTCCTCAATGTTGGCCAGCGTGACACGGATCACGCTGTTGGCTTCCTTGGGGATCATGCTGCTGACCAACTCGCCATCAATAGTCGTGAGGGCACGGGAGGAGGATTTCTCCATGGGCTTAGGAGTGGAGGTTCCTGGAAGAGAAATGGAGATACAATTGGGGAAAGTGGTGTAGGGTTATAAAGCAAAGAGTTTGATGTCATAGAGACTAGCGGGTGTGTTAGTAAATTTTGAAAGGTGCATCCTACCATTATGTTAATGGTAATGTTTCAAATACTCTTGTAACAAGTATAGAACGTATGTTTATATTTCTAATGATACCCCACGGCCCCAATGTAAAATTAATAAGGAGATTACGTTGGCAAGACAAGACAAAAGCTCCAATGCCATTCAAAATAATGACCAGAGAAAACCAGAATCATTCAGAGATTAGTTAAAAAATACTTCTATCACACCTTTACTGACAAAGCGCCTGGCAATCGTTAAAGCGCGTCTTGCTATGAAAGCAGATAAAGAAAGGTGCGATACTGTTACCTATACTATACCAACCAGTGTTTCCGTCCTTGGGGGACCCGGAGAAGTGCAGGCGAACCACCTCAACAACGGAGGTGAACTTGTAGAGGGCGTGACGTACGTCCTCTTCGGGGACCTCATCGGGAATGTCGTACACATAGATGGTAAACGTCTTCTGAGGTCTGCACGGAATGGCGATCTGGAAAAGCAGGGAGTTCAATTAGTTTTTGATAGGTTATATGAAGTTCAGCTACGAGTTCTAATAAAGGAATACGGTCAAGGAGGTCTATAAAACTTGTAAGTAATAATTTAATGGTTCAATTAAATGTTACGAACACATATTGAAAGTACACAGTATATTATATCGGTAAAGCGAGCCTAAATATGTTAAGGCTTTAAGTTGCTATAATTATTTTAGAATCCACATGAAGATATTATGAAAGAAGGGCGAAGAGGAGGTTCAAATAAAAATTACAGCAAACTGAGAGAGTAAGAATCAAAGGAAACAGGAAAGGACGCATTGAAAGCATAACAAAAGAAAGCATTGTTAAAAGCAAACATTTTAGAAAATCAAACCAATTACCTTCCTATAAAACCTGGATCCAGTGACTTTATGGAAACCTTTTTTGAAGACCATCTGGTAGTCGTCAACGCTGGAGAATTTGAAAAGGATACCAGTGGCGGTCTTGGTCAGTGAGAAGCAGCCTTTGAACTCCATCTTCTCGCAGATGGCCGAAGCTTTCTCCATGCTGAGGCCGTGGGAAGGAGTGAGGAGGAAGGCGCCTTTGGTCAGGAAGTGCTCGGAGTCCGAGATATCGGACTCGCTCTCTCCGCCCTTCATCAAAGTATGGATCTGTTCCTTCCACATGTAAGAGTCTGACATCTGGCAACGAGTTAATTTTATTTACCAAATGTTTTTACAAAACAAAATAATATTTATCTAAAATTTCGAGGATATTAAATTAATAGAGGGTTCATCAAGGTTCTATATTAGGTGCTTTGAACGAAAATCTTAAGCATGTTATTTTAACTATTTCCTAACAAAGAGTTACTATGTCAAACTTTAACTCGAATAACCATTACAATCGAGGCATCAATTTTAAA
Organism: Oligia strigilis; assembly: GCA_951800025.1. Taxonomy (NCBI): domain Eukaryota; kingdom Metazoa; phylum Arthropoda; class Insecta; order Lepidoptera; family Noctuidae; genus Oligia; species Oligia strigilis. The sequence continues at coordinate 983,570 of OX637565.1, read as the reverse complement.
TCGTTAACTCAATCGATTTATGAATGATAAAAAAAAATGCTAATAAGAATACAATAGATCCCATGAATAGTGTTGCGACAGTAATGACCTATAATTGCGATCAGCTTGACTGAGCATAGGGTGCGCACGGGCAAGAAATGTTGCGAGCTTAATTGTAGCATTGTTTTTTTAGTTTCCGGCTGTCAAAAGCTTCGAGAGGATTTATGAATCGGATATTGTGGTACTATGTTACGGGAGCCGAGACTGACCTAGTTTTATAAGATGTGTCTAAGTAGGCGTAGGGGTAGGTGTGCTATGAAACGTCTTGGTTGATTCTACTTGTTAAAAGTTTAAATGGTTAAGTTGAGCGAGATAAGCTACCAACCGAGCCCCCTTTTTAATAACCACTTTGAGTAATGATTATTAGATAAGTATGGAAGAAAATTACATGTTGCGCCAATCCCAAATAAATTGGGATAAGGGTACAAGAATGATAATGATGATGTTATAGATAAATTAGAACACAATTATTTGATAAACTCTTGATGAGGTAATTCAATAGCGACCCAACCATCTATAAACTGCTGCTACCAGTATTATGTGGTTGGGTAACTGTACTCTTGGATGTAATCATGTAAGCCTAATATGGAAAAGTTTTATAAAAGATTTATAAAACTTTATTTCCTTCATTAAAAATCTAATCAGAAGCCACCATTTTAGCTAGTATTGAAATTGATGATACAAATAAAACCTCCTAATTAAAAACAACAAAGTTGCAGTCATAAATTGAAACTAGTGCCATCGGTAAGACGCAATACATTGCGTAGGAGTCAACCCAATTACCAGAGATCGTACAACAAAACAGGCATTGTATAATTACGCCATTAAAAGTGGGCGAGTAGGTTGAAAACGGACAAAATTGCCATCAATTGCCTTTATGCTGTCCCACGGATCTATACCACCTAATATGGTGTAAATTGGTGATACTCATTAATTGGTTAATCCGTATAGTGTGGCTTGGGGTCAAATTTGACCAATTGTGAGACGATTTTAGTGAAAATTTATTGGTTGTGTCCAACGGAAGAACTAGTTGATGGTAATTAAAAATATATATTGGAGTCAAGGATGTTTTGCTACTGCGAATAGTTTATGAGTAAAAAAATATATGATAAATAACAAATTAATTGAATGAGTTTTCCTAACTGAGCCTAAAAGAAACTTCCTTAGAAGGATCTAATTTTTTTTTTTTTTGTTTTAGTTTTTGCAATAATTATTGACGTTAAAAGTTATAAATTGGCATACAACTAAAACTTGAAAAAATATTAATTATTTATGTTAGTTTAGGTACTTAAAAAAGTAACACTTTTTAGCAGAGAAATCACTGCAGTTTTTCCTGTATTTAACTGATTTTTCGGTCTATACATGCTGGTCTGGCCGACGCATTCGGTCAACTTTTCCACTACTGTTCCTACTCCGTGTAATGTGGGCCTCGGACCAGACGCCAGTTGCCCCATAGCCCGGATAATGTGGCCTATTCAAAATTCCTAAATAACAATTAAGTAATAATAGTATACTAATAGTATTAACATTTAAGAAAATTTTCTTATTCCCACAATTTCCCTTTGCTGTTTTCACAATAATATAAAGCAGTTTAGAACTTATTTTTTTTACAAGTATTTAATATATTCAAAAGCACATTGAAAAAGGTCTGATATTATATCGTTGTTGCAAGTTTGCTTACATGCCAGGTGATTTTATTTTATTTTTACCGACTTCAAAAAAAGGAGGTTATCAATTCGATACGTATGTATGTAATATTATTGGATTTGCATTATATTCACATATGATGATCTATTAGGGCTTCCAAACAAATATACAAAATTTCATAGACGTATGTATGTATGTATGTATGTATGTATGTATGTTTGTCCACGCATATCTCCGGAACTATTAATCGGATCGTGACCATTTTTTTTTTATTGGCTTACTTTTTCTTCAACTTAGGGAACAGTGCAAGTTTCATCAAGATCGATTCAGTAATTTTCAAGATATGGACTAATACGTGTAAGTGTGACGGCCTGGCTTATTGATAAGAGCTACGGGTGTAGTGTCAAAGGGAAAACATCTCAAAACCTTGGTCAAATACTAGTGCAAAAACTAAAAATTACGAAATAAAAAGTAATTTAAAAAAATTAAACCGACTTCAAAAAGAAATTAACTCAAAATTATGAAATAACTTTAATTTCGGAAGTCGGTGGCATAAAACTAAAATACAGATCCCAAGACACCGACTTCCGAAATTAAAGTTATTTCATAATTTTGAGTTAATTTCTTTTTGAAGTCGGTTTAATTTTTTTAAATTACTTTTTTTTGTAAAGGGATAGACAATAGACACTGTGACTTAAAACATCGCCTTGGATGATTCTGTAAAGGTGTTATAATTGTGGTTTAAATAAATATTATTTATTATTTTAAGTCTGTTAGCTTTATAATGTAGGTACAGTCAACAAAAGAAATAAGTATGCAGGATCGTCGGATATAGTTGAAGTTTAATAAGAAACCGATGGATGATCTCGAATAAAATTTAATTTGATAAATGAGTTGTTTTCTATGGTTGTTTGTTTTCTATTAATAAAATAAAATTAATTTAAATAAAATAATTAAAATTAAATTATCTCTTTTGTTGACTGTACATGTTTAGAAATTTAGATGATGAGAAGCTTATTTGTTTGATGGTGTTTAGGATAATATTCCAGTTTTAGATTTATGAAAAATAACTTGTTGGTACTAAAGGATGATTATTAATTGATGACTGACTGAGATTAGTGCTCATCCATCCTTTAATGTATTAAACTTAAAATAAATATAAAATTCAAATGGAAAATATAAGGCTATTATATCCTGAGATGACTTATTTTCATTGTATTTGAATTTAAAAGACAAAGTGGAATTATTAAACTGATGTGGTTTTAGTTACAGCGATCACAAAAATACAGTCAAATAGCCTTAGTAACACCACTAGAATCAAAACCTTTTTCAACCAAATTGTACAGACGCCAGCACATCAAGCTACTACAATCTGTCAAATTTCTTTAATAGATTTTCAACTTTATCGCTAAATATTAAGGTTCAAAGTTGATTGGGAAAATTTTACAGTTTCGGGTAGCTACCCGAAACTGTAAAATTTTCTTCAAGCTTGATGTGCTGGCATCTGTACTTCTCATGAGTTCAAAGGCACATATTTATTTTTACAAGGTAAAATACCAGTGAAAACTTTTAAAACAATGAACAAGTTACCTCCAAACGATTTACCAAGTGCCGACAGAACTAGTACAAAGACACGAACGCTTTTTTTAAGCTTAACATGAACTTTCATACAATATTTCTCACGAACTGCACTATATGTCGCAAATAAACTTATTGTGAAAGGGAACACTATTTTAAAGGGATGCATTCATTTGTTTTTATTATTACTAACAACCGCCCTAACCAAAATAAAATAATTACTATGCATTGTGGTCAGTTATTCGGTAAATTTAAGTTTTTGGAACTATTGCTCACCAGAAACCCTATGAAAAAAGTACATATCAAAACAGTAGTTTAACATAAAAAAGAGAGCTAACCTGTCTTCCCTTATCGTTGTTCCTGTTCTTGGTCCCAGTGGGGGTGTGCTGTGAGCTCTTGGGTTCTTCCTCCTGCTTGTTATGCTCGGTGTCTGAAGCTCCTTCTGCTAAGGACATATTGTGTCTGACGAGGACGGTCGGCCGCCGGCTGTTTTCGTTGCAGAATGAGCGCTACTGATGCGTGGAAGACCGCTCCTAGGTTTGGAGGGATACGGAGGCGGTGGACTCGTGTTGGGGCTATATTTTTTTGTGTAGGTTTGGGTTTTGGGGAAACTATATGAATGCCTGTGTGACTGGATGTTTGTAGCTCTGTATGTTGACACACTAGGTAGGTTAAGTCTGGATTGAAAGTCTTGGTTGCATTTATGTTTATCTATATATGTATGTATTTAGAAATATATAAGTATGTTTATCAGTTGTCTAGTACTCATAACACAAGCTCTGCTTAGCTTGAGACTAGACGGCGTTGTGTGATAGTTGTGGAATATTATATTATATATTATATGTTGGTCCATATTTAAGGTAGGGCCGGAGTTTGTGGTATAGCTAATTAATAAGCTGCTTATTGAAATAATTGATCTGAAAGTCGTGGAAATATTGCCTAGAAATGTTTCCTCAGCAAATATAATTGCTCTACATCATTTCCTAGGCGCTGCGTCGGTTGTTGGCGTAAAGTATACTTAGCTTTGTTGTCGATAGATGACATTACTATGCCACATGCCAAATATTTAATGCCAAATATTTATTATGAATAAAATGAAATAATTAATACTATTAAATATAAGGTTCATTTATTAATTCAGAAAGCTATCTACCTAATTATTCGCTAGTAGTTTCATTGGCATTTACCTAATAACTAACGACTCTACTTTCTCGAAGTTTGGATTACCTTAACCATAATCTTACTATAGGTAGGTACTTTCTCTGTAAGCTAATAGAATTGCTTAAAACAAGAAGCCTCATACTGTCATAAAAAAAATGTTATCAATACTTAGGTACTTGTGAAATAGACTTATAGACAAAAAAATATATGTGAGCTGTAAAATGTAAGACAGAGTCGACTCCACAGTTTTGGTTTAATTTTTATTACAGGAACTACTGTAAGTATCCATATGTACCTATAGCGTAATGTCGTAACCGAGATAGCTTTGATATAAAGGATCTTACCTATTGGACGTCTTATTTTTCGAACCTATAAGTATTTTACCTTTTACCCTAAATGCTTTCGATATTAAATTACCAGGGGGCCTAAAAAGGCCACTTTGGCAGAATCATAAAAGGATAACATTATGAATCATAATGGACAGTTAACTGTTAAGTTAATCGTATCAAATCCCGTTGCTGAAAGATTTTTCAGTTATTTTTTTTGTCTGTGCTAAAATACCAATCAGTCCAATCCTCTTTGACTATGTACCTACGTAGTGCAGTGAAAAACAGAAAAACACGGACTGTCTTCGCCACAGTGGCGTAACCTATACCGTTTGGGGCCCGTGGCAAATTCAAGGGATGGGGCCCTCCCTCAATGTAAAAAGCTCAACCAAAGTTATAGTTATTTTTTTACTAGCACTTTTCCGCGACTTTTTCCGCGTGGATTTCATATTTTCCCTTACAACATTTAACACCTGACTGCTTCGTTGCTTGGTGGTTAGTGGTCGCAAGCGCTACTGCTGAGCATGAGGTCCTGTCCAAAAAAATTGACAAACAATGGGGAAAAGGTACAAAATTTTCGAAACCTGAATCATGTCCTTTGTTGCACATTTTCAAAAAAACGTTTGGATTTTAAACTTATGTTAGGATCCTCCCGTACTCATGGCCCTCTCGGGCCGGGGCCCCCTCTGGCTGGGGGCCCGTGGTATTTTGCCCCAATGCCACCCTATAGTTACGCCACTGCTTCGCCATATTATGATTCATAATGTTATCCTTTTATGATTCTGCCAAAGGGGCCTTTTTAGGCCCCCAGTACGAACTAGCACTGCATTGAATCACGTATCCCTGTAATAATACAAAACTATTATTTTGTAAGTTTGTAGGCAATAATTAAAAAACATGTCTGAAAAACATGGGCAAGCTGTTTGCCCAGCTTAGGGATAGTATTTAGGTACGTACACGGATAAGCTGAACAATAAACTTAATAGAGACACACAGCTTTTTCATAATTTATATTTTGATAATTGCATCTTATTAACTAGCAGCCCCCGCGGTTTCACCCGCATAATGTGTCGATCCCGTGGGAAAATCGGGATAAAAACTATCCTATGTCCTTTCCCGAGACTCAACTTGTACTATTTATTCTGTGCTCAAACTATCTCTGTACCTACCAAATTTCATCTAAATCGGTTCAGCGGTTTAAGTGTGAAGAGGTAACAGACAGACAGACACACTTTCGCATTTATAATATTAGTATGGGGATATAGTGTGGGAGGAGCCCGTGGCTAAATAATAACAGCCGCACAGATCGATCAATCAGGTTAAGCTACGCTTGCCGCGGTTGTTCTGTGGATGGGTGACTATCTTTACATATCGAGACCCCTCCGTGCCTCAGAAAGCACTTTAAGCCGTTGGTCCCGGCTGTCATTCGTGGATCTTTGACAGTCGTTACGGGTAGTCAGAAGCCCAAAAGTTTGACAACCAGTCTTACCAAGGGGTAAGTATCGTATTACCCAGTAACTGGGTTGTGGAGGTCAGATAGGCACTCGCCCCATGTAAAATGCGGAAAAGGCTAGGCAGATGATGATGATGATGATGATGATGATAGGTATTATGGATTAGGTACGTTCTTATTAAAAACACTAGACTCTTAATCATACTACGACAAATAATAATTATAAACTAAATTAGATGACCGGGTTGTACCTAACCTATATACAAATAAAGGTAATATCCATGTATTAACACAATTGAATAAACCCCACCGCCCACTGACACCAAAATGAGAAAACCTCATACAATTAAATTCGGAGCGAGCGGTAGATCGATATAGGTATAGGTAGGTACCTACTGATTGTAATTGTAGGTAAAATCCACTGAGTCAGGTGTTGTTTTGATACAATAATTTAACGTCATTATATTTTCATGATGGAAAATAGTACCATCGCAGCGCCTGCGATTAGGCAGGTACATGTCAAGGTTAGTCGATGAATCATCTACCCAGGGCCGTCTTTCATTTATAGAAGAAGCTTCCGCCCGCGGCTTCGCCCGCGAGGTATATCGATAAAAACTACCTATCCTATGTCTTTCCCCGGGATGCAATCTATCTCTCTGCCAAATTTTGTCGAAATCCGGTCAGTGGTTTAGGCGTGAAAAGGTAGCATACAGATAGACACACAGAGTTACTTACGATTTAATAATATTAGTATGGATAAGTGCTCCTAATGACGAAAGCAGGATGCAACAGCGAGCGAAACGATCATGAAATGGGGGCCCCGACTTGGATAGGTTAGGCTTTCTTTTGCCCGTTCATATAGATAGCTGAAGTTACTCTAACAGCTTATGCAGTAAAGCCTTTAAAAGAATGTAGAGATAGAAATATTTAGGACGCCCGCCGCCTGAGATGGGTGAAGTTTTCTTTTGACAGGCCCTAGTTACGACGATGGCAGGTAATAGGGGGCCCCATGCATGGATGGCGCGAGAGGGCCCTGGGCACTTGTCCAGAGTGGCAAATGAAAAAGACGGTCCTGCACCTCGGAGACAAATAGAACGTATAATACATTGGAATCAATTTATTCGCCTGTTAATCCAAATAGCCTTGTATATAAGCTTCTTAAGATATAACCTACAGTGACGCAGTTTGATGAAATGCCCATTTATTGTCAATGATCTATGACGGTGGCATAACCGCTCGTTCTGCCGATCCCCCAAGTTGAAGGACAGATGGTGATCGATATACATTACGATGTTAATGAACTGTGCCAAATTGTTGGGTTCCTTCAGGGAATTGTGAAACGCGAGGTTTTACGGGTTCTGTGTGTTTTTTTTATAGAGGTATGAGGAACAAGGTGTAAAGTTCATTCATACTCTATAGAAAAGGGAGGATCCTCCGACCAGACGGGTGTTGTGTCTGGCGGGCAACTGCCCAATGAATCATGTCGGGCCGTTGTATCTACGAGTATGCTAGTTGCGCGGTAAACTCTGCTTGCGCGATGCAGGATTTGCGTGACGTCAGTATGACGCGTTGTTGTCATGTGGCATTAAATTAATGATTAATACGATGTTTATGTAATATAAAATGAATAATAATTGGTTTTTGCCTCATTTCATTTAAAGTGTAGGTATAACTGGCCTCAGCAAGTTGACTTCGGCTCGAGTACGACTTTCAAAGTTCCGCGACCCCATAGCCCAAGTTCCGCGACCCCATAGCCCAAGTTCCGCGACCCCATAGCCCAAGTTCCGCGACCCCATAGCACAAGTTCCGCGACCCCATAGCCCAAGTTCCGCGACCCCATAGCCCAAGTTCCGCGACCCCATAGCCCAAGTTTTGTTAAATCATAAAATTTAAAAAAATAAGTTCTTGTATGTCCTAACAAAGTATAATTGAGACCACTGCTCCCAAATGGGACTCATTGGAAATCCAATGAGTGCGGTTAGGACAGCCACGTGGTTAGTTAGGATGAATGACATAAAAGATGTCTTCTTTCCAGTAATAATTTTCTTTAAACTCTCTGGTGATACGATAGGATAATGGATCTATAATGTTTGACAGTTGATATTTTAGTTGCTATTAAACTTGCTAAACAGACCACCTATCATCATCTGCCTGCAGCCTTTTCCCAACTAATATTAGGATCGGCTTCCAGTCTCACCGGGTGCAGCGAAATACCAGTATTTTACATAGAGCGATTACCTATTCGACCTCCATAACTCTCTGACTACCCGTAACGACTGCCAAAGATCGACATGCCACCTATCACATAGAAAGTTATTGCCGTCGCCCTTATAATAGACATTTGCTAACTACATAGGAATTGGTCTAAAGTGCAGTAAAGTAGGTAACCTACTCGTACAGTCCCACAAACTTATCTGGCCCGGTGAGGGAGTCGCTGATATCGCATTTGGTGTCCCATAAAAATCGGTTTAGTAGTTTTCAAGATTTGAACCAAAATATTTTTGTTATACATCGACTTGCTTTCCCACTTTATTGCAAAATTTATTTTTCCTGGCGACACCAAATGCGATATCAGCGACTCCCTCACCGGGCCAGATTGCACATAGATATCTCTCACTTCAGGACAGATGCACCTATGTGCCTCAGCTACCGACCTGTCTATCTAAAGTAGAGTCACACACATTCTAACTGAAGATGAAGGTGAAGGTTATACATACATAAACTCCCGCGTTTTTCCCATGGGGTAGGCAGAAACTATAGAACGCCACCACACGAAGGCTATGTGCATTGGTTACTCTAGTTTCCCTTCAAAACATAAATATTTCACCCTTTTAGTGCATTGTAACCTGGAAATAAATAAAATGTTGGATACAGAAACGCAAATCAGATTTCGAAGCATTATGATCAGGTTTCCTTGCGTTTTTTTTTTTTAAGGAAGAGGCTCACTTTTGACCGGTTTTAGAACCCGATCTGTGTTTTTCGGATCACAACGACCTCGTCAAAGAGTCGTATTTACCTAAAGAATGAGTATTGAATATTGAGAATAAGTAAATAGAAAAGTTATACTGATAAATAAGTAAATAAAATTCATCTCATGTTCTCGTGTAGCTAGATATGTCTGTAATATCAATACAAAATAGATCAGGCGCGTGTAAGTAATTGCACCTAGTTTAGATTCATTACGTGGAACGTTCAATTGAACAAACACGTTGGATACGAGTACGTGAATATACTTTCGTAATTTTTAGGGTTCCGTACCAAAATGGTAAAAACGGAACCCTTATGGTGAGACTGTCTGTCTGTCTGTCTGTCTGTCACAGCTGGATATCTCAAGAACTACTAATGCTATCAACTTGAAATTTGGAATAGTTTTAGATGACGTTTGCCCAACTATTTTGCAAATAAGAAAGAAATAAAAATATATGTATATTTTTTGCAACAGTAACTGAAAGGGGGTCTGAAAAATTCGAAGTTGAGCTACTAGGGCATGTGGGGTGAAAGAGCGCAGTTTGCACATTCTCACACATTTTTTTTTTGGCCGCATAGTTTTTGACTTTTGATGAAAAATGTAAAAAAAATACCGTTCAACCCTTATCTCCGAAGTTTGCAAAGAGAAAAATCTGAAATAATTCTATGTGATAGAAGTTTATGTAAAGATTACAGGAAAAATAAAATGAAGTCTCTAAATAGCACACTTTTTCAGAAATCATCAACAAAAGTTACATTAGTTTCACTATCGGTTAAGAGATGGCGCTGACATAAAACTTAAATATTCTACACCGCAGTGCACAGTGTTAAAATTCTCTGACGAATATAGGCCTCGCTGATGAAAATTAGAAACATATGATGGTACGGAACCCTCGGTGCGCGAGTCCGACTCGCTCTTGCCCAGTTTTTTTATTTCTTGTGAATACATAATATAAGAAGAAGATGGCGGAGCTGGACCAAAACTAAACGACCAGTGGTCCACACTAGCCCGGGATCGAAACAGCTGGAAGTCATGGTCTTTGCCACGCAGTCGGATCATCAACATCTGCCTAGCCTTTTCCCAACCATGTTGGGGTCGGCTTCCGGTCTAATCGTATGCAGCTGAATATCAGTATTTTACATAGAGCGACTGCCTATCTGACCTCCACAACCCAGTTATACTGGGTAATACCGGTTCTGAGCTTCCCGCATCCAGCGGATTCCTGCGGCCTTCACGAAGTTGTCGGTCCAGGCCTTCCAACGCCACTGACTGAATTAGACCAATGTTGACAAGCAATTAATAAAAACGTAATTAAAGAAACATGTCCCGCTACAATTGGCGATCTTATCTCGATCGGCATCAAACGCACTACCTCAAGGTCGGAGACCATACGGCTGCAAGATGAGTGATGCAAGCCAATTTATAGATTGACATTAATTAAATTGGGGTAAAGTGGCAAACCAAAGAGCTTTGACATACCTACATTATTTACTAGCTTTTGCCCCGCGGCTTCGCTTCAATCCGGGGGATTTTCAGGGATCAAAATGCTCTAAGTACGTCACTTTCCTGTCCATAAACTATATCCATGCAAAAAATCACGTGGATCTGTGAAAGTGCTGCGTGAAAAAAGAACAAACAAAGAATCACTCTTTCGAATTTACAAGTTTTAGTTGAAATAATTTACAGGTTATTTTATTATTTAATTACAATTATTTACAATTAACAATAATTACAATTAACATTTGGTTTGGTCATTGGCCCGACACGTACTTGGCCGGTTTCCAAAATTTATTCGAGTCGGAATGAATTCGGTAAAATTTCCAAAATATTTTCGTTTTCCTTTACATGTTAATTAAAATAATTACCTACTCGTTCAGGTCACATAAGTGGTGAAATGCGTGTAGGTTCTGTAGGTACCTAGAGCTCTGCCTTACCCTTTGGGGAATGCAGGCGTGGTGATGTTATGTTTAGTTCAGACAAACGTGTCTGAACCGGCTCCCTTTACGATATCTGTCCCCTTTTCCCACTGGTAACTAAATGTCCTTGCATTTCTACTTAGTTACAGACGCCAGCACATCAAGCTACTACAATCTGTCAAATTTATTTAATAGGTTTCCAACTTTATCGCTAAAGCATAAGGTTCAAAGTTGATTGGGAAAATTTGACAGTTTCGGGTAGCTAAATGTGCTGGCGGCTGTACCTACCTGTTTTTTTATAAAGGTAGGGCCAAACCAGTAGTCGACTGGCCTGATGCAATATTACGAAAACAACATGCATACATAAAGTCGCACCTCCTTGCCATGAACCCTCGGCAGGAGCACGGAATTTCTATTCCGTGGGCAGGAGCTACAGAATCTGCTACACAAGCAAAAGGAGTATGTAAGGATAACTCCTTTTTCTTCGTCTACTTTCATACATCTGCACCCTGATTGCGTTACACGCTATCAATCAATATCTGAATAATTTTGAAGGATATTGCTAATCCATTGCTTCATATGTTCGAAAAATTTGTCTGCTCAACAACGTAAATAACGCAATGAATGATGTTGAACTGTCAAAATGAAACCCATTGCTACTGTTAGTGTGTTACTCAATTACTCGGCTGGTCATACACGTACGGCCGGTTGCGTTATTTGACCTTTTTGAAGAACATCACCAGTGAGGTCACTATCCACGACCCACGTCCTCCTAGGGCGCCGGGCGTCCCCTCTCGGGCGGCGTCTCCACTTACTTAGTACCTTGAAGAAACCGAAACCAAACTTGTAAGACATACCTAATGTCAAAGTTTTAAACGCCATATTGGAATTCCACTTTTATTATGCGCACAGCCAAAGTGTGGAACTCTCTGCCGGCATCTGTGTTCCCGCCCACATTTAACCCGTCTGCCTTCAAAGCAAGAGTGAACAGGCATCTTCTGGGCACGCTCGTTCCATCATAGACCTCATCTATCGCTTACCATCAGGCGTGATCGGGGTCAAGAGCGGGCCCATTCAGTAATAAAAAAAAAAAAAAAAAAAAAGATCACAAAATAAATAAATTATTCATGTAAATGTCGCAGTCCACCCATTGGTAAGTTATTTGTTACTCTGTGGTCTGTCAGTCTGTGGTCGTGTTGTTCAACACTGGCGCATATTTTACGTATTTTAAATTAAAGCATTAGGTACTATTTGTTAAAGGCAGATTGTGTTTGCATGTCTGTATGTTTGCAGGCATGTTTCTAATATATACTTACCTAAGTATTTTCTTTTTTATTGCTATAAGTACGTCCGTAGGTACTAGGACGGTCGTTGACCTCGCAAGTGAACTTTAACGAAACAGCTGATCAGGTAGCCCTTTCGAGTGTTATTTACATTGCATTATTATAACACAACACACACATCCCCATACACACACACAAACGCGCACACACACACCGAAACACTCGAACGAAGATTCAATATATCGTACCTACACTCACATTCACATCGACTGTTTAGACGTTCGATATAAAGTGGTCGATCAATTGTTATTCGATTATTTGGCATTCGATTTGGCATAGTACACCCGTACTAAATATTTAAGTCAATTTGAAAGTTTCATTCATTAGGATTGAGTGTGTGGTGGGATGGCTAAACGACAGTCGTAATAAAATGTAGAATTTAATTCTGAGGGTTGATAAGAAAAAATCTGACTTTCAACGTCGCAAATAATAGAATTTGGAAGTCCTTCATCATCATCAGTGGCAGCCTTGTTCCTCCCTATGCTGAGTACAGGCCTTCTCGCCCTCACGTGCCATGCTTCCCTGGTCGGTTCGAGCCTCATCCAGGTCTTCCCTGCAATCTTCTGTAGGTCGTCGACCCACCTGTAAGTATATATAATCTGTAGCGGACCTGACATACATTGTCCTGCCTGAACAGCGCCACCTCTCGCCAGTTCCAATTGTGAATCTAAATTATCCAGGTATTCACCGATTATGATAACATTTTTTGCGTGTTCAAACACACGCGGGTAAATCGGTCTAGTCTTTTAGGAGGACTTCTGTGACATACACACGTACAGAAGAGTTATACTATATCTAGGTACCTATAAAGATTCTGTTCGAGTTCTGAAAACAGGACAACGTGTGGTCAGCTAGTGTTAGATAATAATAATAAATTATTTTTATTTTTACTAAATAGGTAAATTATAAAATAACAAGAGAAAATATTGTAAACTAGATACGGAACGAACACCTTGGACTTGTTCGATTTTATTGGCATAACTTAGGCTAATCAAAGATTCTCCTATTTTTTACAAGCAAATCCGTGCACAAAAGCAGTATGTCTCACGTGTTGTTTTACAAAACCGGTCGAATTAATATTCCGAACATATGTCCATAGTGGCTTCGCACATAAAAACCAACCTTATCGCTTTCTGATAGAATTGCTTATGAGTAAGCAGTGAAAGTTGCTATAATTAAGCATATCTATCTTAGAACAAAACTGGTGTTTATTTCTATTCAGTAGTTCTATCGCCATTCGTGTGAGATGTAGATTTCTTAGAGATTTTATAATAATTATATCACTTATGTCAATAATAAAATTATTACATCACTAAAGTCAGTGGCGTTGAGTCGCGAAGTTAAGTTGGAGTGAATTTTGTGTGCTTAAATGTCAAAACAAAGGATTTCGCCGTTTTTAAAACAAGTAAGTTTGGTGACATTTAATTTTTAGGTAAACACACGCGTGTTTCGTCATTTGGTACGACTTATTTAAAGTGCTATTATTTCTTTGAAAGTGTTATTTTTAACGTAAATGACAATAAAAATTAAAATGAAGATTAAAAAAAAACAATACCTTGACTACCGAGATGTATTATTATTATTTTAAATTGGGATAAGGACAGGAGAATGGTGATAAAACAATGCCTTGAAAATATGATTGAATAATTTACATTTACGACTAACATGAAGACATTTAAAAAACTTGTGAAAAAAATACAATGTCAAAAATAATCAGAAAAATACTATGAACTAAATAATTTCCTCAATTTGCAGTCAACTCAGTTTCGATTTTATTAAATAACAACAGCGCCAATAAAGCATGTTTTGTTGAATTCAGTCGGAATAAGTTAGTACCTATGATTAAATTAGTCAAAAAATAATAAAAATATTTATTGAAATAATAAGTTTACAAAAAGTGTACATATGGTTCATTAGTATTAACAGTTTTAATTTTAATCCTATTAATTTCTAGACACAAAATAAGTAAAATAAGAGAAGTACGGGGGAGATATTATATTCCCAGCAGTGGGACAGAAAAGGTTAACATTTTTTTTTTTTTAACAATTATTTTTGACATTATAATCAGTAATAATAATAATAATGTGTGAATGATGATAATTATGGTTAAAAAGGGGGCGACTACTGAGATGACGACTATTAAAGAAGTATGGAAGAAAAACACATGTTGCTCCGACCCCAAAATGAAGGTTGATAAATCAGCTATTTACGTAGTGCCATAAAAACCTGTTTTAAAAATCATAAGTACTTTATGTTTATACGATTTATATATTATATAGTTATAAATATTAAATTTCAATGCTCTAAACAGAGTGACTTATAAAACGACGCAAAATCTTATGATTGATTACATAATTTACATAATAATAAAAATGAACCGTTACGCTTTGATTGCTAGGAAATTTATTAGCTACACATAGTGGAATAAATAGAATTTGTTAACATTCGATTATGACAACATACCTACCACAATGATTGCGTGAAACCTTAGGAGTTGTGATTTGACCTGCATTGCTCCGTCGCTAAGTGGCGTATGTATGTATTTAGTCATTTATGATTAAATGAAATGATTTTTTATTTTTTTTGTAAGTAGGTTTGTACAAACACTTTTACACGTCAATCATGTTTTTTTTTTAACTCAGAGGTCACAGTCTCTTTTAAAGTCCAGACATAATCTTGGTCAGGTTATATGAAGACCATGTAGATCGATGTCTGAGGTGGTCTTTTGAGGAAAGAACCACACAGATTGAGAGGACCTGTCCAGTCAGTGCACGCATTTGTCAAAAATCAACTCAAGACTTAAGGAGCTCAACGATTCGACGAACAATACCAAAGAAAGGACATTTGGCTAGGCCACATAAATTACTCAAACTGCCAGACCATGAAAAAAAAAAAACTAACAGAACAGAGAGAATAATAAAAAGAAATATATATATGTAAAATGACCCACATCGTCTTCACATTCACAATGAAAAATATATATTCCTAGGGGTTTAATATAAACGTTGCTCAAAGTCAGGCCCAGATTGGGCATACGGGCGAATCTGGCGAATGCCCGATTGGCCGGATGCCTGATAGGCGGCGGCGTGGCTGATTGGCGGTCAATGATCTTTTGAAAAAAACGCGATACTTCGACTAAAATAACGTTCTCTACCGTCAATTCGAAGACATAGTTTTTACGTTATCGTCATTGTACATACAATGTGAGTCTTCAACCGGGAAGAATATGTTTTCCTTTTCCTTTGTTGATTCAGTTTTAAAGTCTTCTAATATCGGGTCGGTGTAGGCTTTATTTCTGGCATTCCAAAGAATCTCCAGAACAAATTTGTGTAGTGCTATGAACGTTATTGCACATGTATTGAATTTAGTATTAGGAGAAACTGCTAAAGCTGTAATTCAAAATGCTTCAATATTTAGCTTATTGAATGACGTGGCTGTATTTCTTCGCGAATCGTACCAACGTATGGATATCTGGGAACAAACTAAAGAGGATGGAAATTCTAAAAGGCTCTCAACTATTGGAGAAACAAGTTCGTGGTCTAAAGATACAGCTTTGAAAAAATTTTTGGTAAATTGTCAAACTTGGATTCGGCTACATAATGTAACGTTGATAATAACTTTGGTTAAAATACAACAAAGGAGATCACGCATTTTGTTCGGCGACTTGGGATAAAAAATAAAAAGTCGGCAGCCAGAAATTATGAAATAAATTTAATTTCAGAAGTCGGTGCCAAAAAAAAATAAAATACAGATCCCGAATTCCCGAGACACAATAGTTTTGTTCACAATCCGATTAACCATAAAAATGTGCGTGTGTGCGGCGTAAAAAGTATCTCCTGATAAGTCTGCTCGCCTAGTACCATGCTTCACAAAATGTTAATTTGATCTGTGTGATTTTTTCAAGAATACAATAGATAAACGGAAGTTACGCGTAGCAGACATAATGCGACTATATTTTATTTGAATGGTCGTCAAATTAATGTTTTTAGACATTAATTTGTATGGCGACAACGCTGAGAACGTTGAGAACAAAGATATACAACGATCTTATCTTTCGATCCGCCTCCAAATATGCGTGTCCGGTCATGGACTAGCGATATTCTAGGTACGTACGAGTATATAGCAACTATTCTAGTACACAAATTCACTACACACTAGGGTCCAATCCGCTTCCCGCTATTTGGCAGTCATTTTGCTTTTTTTGTTGAGATATTCTCTACGTGTGTACAAAAAAAACATATCTCTGAAAGTTTTGGTCCTACTGAGATAAAAGTAGGCTTATTCGGAGGGCAGACAATATTGTCTGTCGTTTCCATTACGATCCATTTTCGTAACTTTCAAAAAACAATAAGACCCAAAAAAAATTATCAAAAAATTATGCCTATCAACAAATTATTGTAAATTACTGCAAAAACAACCCATATTATTTTTTTTTCTAGCTCGACAGATTTTGAGCTAACTTACAATACAACATTAAATTAACATTAATATTTTAGTGGATTGGACCCTAGTGTATAGTCAGTCAAAGTCAGACAGTCGGGCTGGTCCACAAATTCAAAGTCGCTCAGCCCGGAGTTTCTTTGATGGATAAAATCATACATGCAGTTATCCGGAAAAGAACCGGAGTAACCGACATAGCTTGCAGAGTAAGCAAACTGAAGTGGCACAGGGCTGGCCATGTTTGTCGAAGGACCGATGCGATGGCCGGTCGAGCAGACGAGTCCTAGATCCGAGTGGAGTCTGCGTAACGGCAAGCGTAGTGTGGGACTCCCCCCAGCTAGATGGACGGACGATCTACACTATAGGTGGCTGGGACAAACTGACAACTTCCGACTGTCAAAGATCCAATAATGACAACCGGGACCAACGGCTTAACGTGCTTTCCGAGGCACGGAGGGGTTCTGGGCATGTAAAGATGGTCACCTATCCACAGACCAACCGCGGCATGCGTAGCTTAACCTGATCGATCGACCTGTGCGGCTGTTATTAAAGTTTAAAAAAAACCTATAAGTCCTAGTATCTTCTATGGTTATTCTTTAATTATTAGTTTATTTTATTTGAATTTCTTTGAAATTGGTTTGTATTTTTTTTTTGTAGGTATCTACCCATATTCTTTAGCTTTAGCTTTTGTTTTCCTTGCGATGATTTGTGTTGTATTGTGATTTATTTTAATGGGTTCGTCCTTGTCAAAGTTGTTGTACCTACCTAGATGTTAAGTGAATGATGTGGTCGTCTATAATTGGAACACGCGCACTTGTATTTGTCCCTGTTCATATTAATTAACATCCATGTAACTGTGTACTGTGACCTCTGTTGGCGATCCAATAAATAAATAATTAATATATGGTATGGATTTCTACCCACATTTTTATTTGAAAGTTAGCTAATGTGTTGCAATGCGTTTTTAATTATTTCTCCAACGCCCTCACAACAACCTACCAAAGTTTCATCTCAATCGATCTAGCCATTTTCGAGACTAATGCACGGCAATTGATTTTTATTTATTTGTTTATTTATTCTTTAATTAAAACGGTTTAGAACCAATTACAGAAATTAAAGACACTTTACACATATACATAAAACATTAAATGTAAAATCCATTCATTAAAATCGTATTTTATTTTATATTAAGTATTTATTTTATACATATTATTATAATACATCCATTAAATTTATTCCGAAAGTTTTATGTAATAGGTACTTTCATAATATAAATCTCGATGTTTTGTCAAGCTTTATATATTAGAGAAAAAGATAAGAAGGGTGACAATAATTTCAATCACAATCTATATAATATGACATGTATATTAAAAAACTGGCCAAGTGCGAGTCGGACTCGCACACGAAGGGTTCCGTACCACAAGGCAAAAACGCCGAAAAAAACACGTTTGTTGTATGGGAGCCCCCCTTAAATATTTATTTTATGTTGTTTTTAGTATTTGTTGTTATAGCGGCAACCGAAATACATCATCTGTGAAAATTTCAACTGTCTAGCTATCACGGTTCATGAGATACAGCCTGGTGACAGACAGACGGACGGACGGACGGTCAGCGAAGTCTTAGTAATAGGGTTCCGTGTTTATCCTTTGGGTACGGAACCCTAAAAAATACCGGGCAACTGCGAGTCGGATTCGCGCACTAAGGGTTCCGTACAAGTAGGTATGTGGATAGTTTATCACGAGAAAAAAAAAATTGTAATGTAACTACAAAAGTGTTTTTGGATTTTCCTTTACTTGTGCTACATGACATTGCTTCTTGCCAAATTTCATGATCCTAGGTCAACGGGACCCTATAGATTTTGATTCCGGAACATAAACGGCCGTAGATATCTTTTGATTGTGTTGACTTAGTAGTTTGATTTTTTCACTGTTTCAAGGAATTGAGCATTTGATATTATTTTCAACTTGATAACTCCACGCGTTCTTGAGAAAAATGGTCTTGACCGACGGACAGACGGACAACGAAGTGATCTTATAAGGGTTCCGTTTTTCCTTTTGAGATACGGAACCCTAAAAATACAACATAGATAATGAATGATAGATATAGTATATAGATAAGATCAGGTCAATTATATCTACATAAACACGTTTAGGTATATATTAACTTGATACCGGTTTTCCAAACATCAATGAATTGATTAATCTCGGGGATTCGGGAAAACCGCATAAATGCAATCATGTTTTTTAGGTCCATTTTTTATCTTAATTGGTTTTGTTGAGCAGGTTTGGACAGCGGCATCATCTGCTTGCCTTTTCATGTTAGGTTCTAGTTACTTTTCATGTTAGGTTCTAGTTACTTTTCATGTTAGGTTCTAGTTACTTTTCATGTTAGGTTCTAGTTACTTTTCATGTTAGGTTCTAGTTACTTTTCATGTTAGGTTCTAGTTACTTTTCATGTTAGGTTCTAGTTACTTTTCATGTTAGGTTCTAGTTACTTTTCATGTTAGGTTCTAGTTACTTTTCATGTTAGGTTCTAGTTACTTTTCAGCCTAGCCGGATGCAGCTGAATACTAGTATTTTACATGGAGCAGCTGCTTATCTGACTACCATAACCTAGTTACAACCCTTGGTCTCAGACAGACGGACGGACGGACGGACGGACGGGCGGACAGACAGCGAAGTCTTAGTAATAGGCTCCCGTTTTTACCCTTTGGGTACGGAACCCTAAAAAACAGTCCAACCATCATTCGTAGATCTTTGTTAGTAGTTACGGGTAGTCAGAAGCCCAAAAGTCTGAAAATCAGTCTTGCCAAGGAGTATCATATTACCCAGTAACTGGGTTGTGGCAGTCAGACAAGCAGCCGCTCGATTTAAAATACTGGTATTCAGCTGCATCTAGTTAGACTAGAAGCCGACAACAATCTAATCAGTTGGGAACAGGCTAGGTAGATTGAGTTGTTCCATTTAAGTGATTCAAGGTGTTATTGAGCACACACTATGCGTTGTCAAGGCAATTTCTAATAAGTCAAAATCAAAGCATTTATTTCAAATAGGCAGGCTGGCAAATTGAAGGCTCAAGTAATAGGTGGCGAGCCTATTGCCATCAACTAGGCATAAATCCAGACTCCGGGCTACTACTGAGAAATTCCCGTTGGAAAAACCCAATAGACACACAGACAGTTCAACAATATTCATTGCGTTACGTTGTTGAGCAGACAAATTTTTGGAACATAATGCAGCAATGGATTAGCAATATCCTGCAAAATTATTCAGATTGTGAATAAAAGTGTGTTACAAACGCAATTAGCGTGCAGAAGCTTCAATGAAATCTAGAACTTGCATTAAATTCTACTCATTTTGCTACTTCCAGTGTTTCGTGTCCGCTACGGTATCCTTCACCACAATCGGGCACGGCTCCATTGTGGGCTTCCCTGCGATCCTGCTGCCTCAGCTGAAGGAACCTGGCTCCCACATCACCCTCACTGAGGACCAGGGGTCATGGATAGGTAAGCTATCATTTACAAGATGCTGTTCCCGTTTCATCTGTGTCGAATCATTTTTCTACTAAGACCTACGTCTGACTGTTTCATCTGTGTCGAATCATTTTCCTACAATCTTCCATAAAATTCAGTCCTGACTGACTGATACCTATATATCAACGCACAGCCTAAACCGCTGGTCCTAGAGACATGAAATTTGGAGGGTGTATTCTTTGTGAAGAGTAGGTATCCACTAAGAAAGGGTTTTTCTAAATTCCATCCCTAAGAAAGTGAATGGGGGAGGGTGAAATTTCACGCGGACGAAGTCGCGGGCGGAAGCTAGTGCTAGATAAATTTGCCAGTTCGTTTACTCAACTTCTTTCCTAGGTTTAGATACCATTTCTAAGGAATGCTGAATGCTTAAAATGATCGGAGACTTGCTAACATTGAGTAAACAGAGCGGTTTTGTAGTCAAATATTCCGTATTTAGTATGTACAGTCAACAAAGGAGTTAAGTATACAGGAGCGTCGGATATTGTTGAAGTTTACTAAGAAACCGATGGATATTCTCGAATAAAATTTTAGTTTATTAATAGAAAACAAACAGCTCATTTATTAAATTAAATTTCAGTCCAGAACATCCATCGGTTTCTTAGTAAACTTCAACTATATCCGACGCTCCTGTATACTTAACTCCTTTGTTGACTGTACTACAAAAACTACTGTACCTGGTCTACCGAATTCACACAAGAAAAAAACCGACTTCCAAAAAACACACTACAAACTGAAAAATAACTTTAATTTCGGAAGTCGGTGTCTTAGGGATCAGTATTTTAGTTTTTGTCACCGACTTCCGAAATTAAAGTTATTTTTCAGTTTGTAGTGTGTTTTTTGGAAGTCGGTTTTTTTTTTGTTAAAAAGTTTTTATTTCTCGCTTTTTAGTGGGTCTATTTATAATTTTTCTAAGTTACAATAGCCTAATGTCAACTTGCCCATCGCCTTTTTATAAAATATTCCTTTTCTCGATGCAGGGACGTTAATTGTTGAGGAGTTCTCCTTTTATTAGTTTTTAGATTAGATGCTGATAATCCTGGCTGCAGCATCAGGCCAGACTTATGTCAACATTGTATTGAACTTAAAATTAGTCCTGTTTAAAATGAGCCCAAACACGACTACGGTGCTGTAATTTAAAGGTTTGTACTTTTTCTGATGCTCCTGGCTTCAGCAGGTCTTCGGTGTTCCTCAGTAACAGTACGTTTATCCACACATCGAGCCCTTTGAGCAATGAGCCTAAACACGATATATCTGCTGTTAGTTGTCGAGGAGTTAGGTACCTACTCTGCAGACTATCCTGACTGCAGCATCAGGTCATGACTTGATGATCATGAGACCAAATGTGGCAAATGCCCTATCAAACATCAAAACAATTTACTAAAACAGTCCTTGCCTGTTCGAGTAACTTCTTACTGTTAAGGAGTTGTACCTTCCATCATCAGCCCAGCTACCTGAGATGGTGACAATCATACACAAATACACAAGATACTTCATAAAATATGCGAAAAACAATAAGTGAGCCTATAAAATTTAAGGGTTGCCCTCGATTTCTCTAAGATCCCATCATCAGATCCTAACTTGGTGACAATGGGACCACCTCAGAACTATCTACTTTCGAACAAAAAAAGAATTTTAAAAATCCGTCGACAATTGGCGGCGTATTCGATGAACAAACATACAAAAAAAAAAAAAAAAAAAAAAAAAAAACATACAAACACCCGAACATAGTACCTCCTCCTTTTTGTAAAGTCGGTAACAAAATACAAACTGTTTTGATTGCTTTTAAATGTTAATTACATGCATACTTAATGCTTATCATACCTGTAAATCTAATTTAGTATTGTAAGTTATTTATAATGCATTGTGACGTTAACCTAAGCACATGTTTAAAGGTCAATCACATATTTATGTTTCAGACCAACAATAAGCTATAATCTAGATATCCACAGACAGACAGATCAATGTCTAATTACTTAACGAAATAACGATCTAGTGAAAGATAATTATCAAATTAATGTGTGGGACTGGGAACGCGAAACAAAGTCTATGGAGTTTTCCAATTTGAAAGTTACCTAAGAAGGACTGTTAGCTTTAGAGTCAATGTCTATTTAAAGTAGGTAGGTGTATCTAATAAGATTTTAAAAGTTCTGCATGATTTTTCTCAAGACATTCGAAAACCAACTACCTTAAATAGTTTTGAGCTTCGACATTGAATTCTCTCTTTTCTTCTTGTTTGTAAGTAGCTTTGGGTCAGGAGGGTATGTCTACCAATACTAATATTTGTATTTGTAAAACGTGCACATACATTCAATATCGTTGATATAAGTCGTAGGTTGTGCATAATACGATCTGAGTCCAATTAATACCAAAATACAATTTTAGTTCATCATCTACCTAGGTTTGTACCGTGACAGGATTCAGCTGCTACACTAACATATTTTTTATACATTTTAGCATCAGTGACAGCCATCACCCTGCTGCTGGGCAGTTTCATGGCGCCGCCCATCATGGGCCGCCTGGGTCGGAGAGTGGCACACTTCGTGGTCATCGCCAACATCCTCGTCGGATGGACCGTCATACTGCTGGCTAAGAGCTTCGAAGTAAGTATGGAAAGCCGAACTTCAAATTATTTCATACTAATATTATAAATGCGAAAGTAAGAAAGGGAGTGACTATAGTGAGATAAAAAGAGTGTCCGTGGAGTTTCTTGCCCGTTCTTCTCCATAGGTTACGCTTTGGAATGGGCAACTAGCTTCATCTTTCTGACTGACCGACCCCTTGACAATTCAAAAGTGCCTGTAATTGGTTTATTTGAAATAAATGCATTGAGTTTGAGTTTGACTAACGAGATGACGACTAATAGAGAAGTATGGAAGAAAAAGACATGTTCCGCCGATCTTAAAAAATTGGGAAGGCGTGAGAATGATGACTAGGTATACTATACCTAAAAGCAGAGATAACTCTTCATCTGTCTGTCGGTGTGGGTGTTTCCACGCCTGTGGGTTTTTCCTTAGGAAATAGATAGGTTATTTTTTCAAAATTTACAAGAAAAAAAATTTGTTGAGCCTTTTCCAAACTATGTTGGGGGTGGCTTAAAATTTACAAGAAAATAGAATTGAGTAAGAAAAATTAGCCACTTGATAATAAGTACTTTAAAAAGATTGTTGAAACTTTTACTAACTTTTACTCTTTTTGAGTCGATGACAAATGTAAAAATATTAAAGTATGAGTTGAACTACTGACCTGTACATCATACAAATTTAGGTCAGTGAGTTGAACCCACTAGGCCACGCGAATCGCGGCATCCTTGTTGAAACTGGCAAGGGAAAATAACCGATCAAAACTTATTTTCTGTTCCAGGCAATAATCGTAGGAAGAGTAATCCACGGCATGTCTTTCGGCCTGATGCTGCCTCTTCGATCAGTCCTCCTCGGAGAGTACACCAGCCCGAAGAACAGAGGAGCATTCCTCACCATGGTCTCCGTAGCCCAAGCCTTCGGGATCCTGCTCGTCCACCTCATAGGATCCCTAGTCTCTTGGCAGAAAACCATTCTCATCCTCATCGCGTTTCCTCTAGCCAGTCTCCTCATGACATTCTTCACCCCTGAATCTCCAAGCTGGCTTGCCGCGAGAGGGAGGTATGAAGACTGTAGGAAGACCTTCCGATGGCTCAGAGGCGATGGTGAAGAAGAGGAATTGGAAGAAATGATCAGAGCAAGATGTGAATTGAAAAGAGCTCCAATTTCCAACTGTAAAGATCTAATGGTGCTCTTTAAAAAGAAGGAGTTTTACAAGCCGATTGTGATAATGATACACAGCTATTTAATGGGAGAATTTTCCGGAGGTGCCCTTATGTCTTGTTACTCTACGACAGTCATCAGTCACCTGGCTGGTCCAGATGTAGATGCTCATGTGTGGATGATAGCTCTGGATGCTCAGAGGAATATATCGAACATTATGGCAGTATACGTGGTAAACAAAGTGAAAAGGAGAACAATGTTCATGACCACTGGAGGTCTTTGTATCCTGAGTAACATAGCCATAGCTTGCTATGTTTATGCTAGACTTCAGGGATGGTTGACCTACACAGCAGTATGGCTGCCAATTTTACTGATCAATATACAATTCTTTACTGTAGCTGTCGGTATGGTTTGCCTTCCTTATGTAATTGCTGGGGAGATATTTCCTTTGGAGTACCGCAGTGTTGGAGGCAGTATTAGCATCGTATCCATAGCCTCTGGGTATTTTCTGGTCACGAAAACTTTCCCGGCAATGATTGAGAGCATAGGTCTGCATGGTTCTTATGCAGTTTATGCTGCTGCTATGTCATACAACTTGTGCGTGGTCTGGTGGTTGCTGCCGGAGACCAAAGGCAGGACCCTGCAGCAGATTGAGGAGCATTTCAGAGGGAAGACCTTGGTTCCTGAAGAGGTAGAAGTGAGGCAGAGTTTGAAGGATAAAGTGGATGTTGAGAAATCTAAAGATGATAGCTGATGGATCTGGAATCAGTGGTGTTTTGTGGACTCTCTGTGATTTTATGTTAAATAAGATAGCTTATAATCAAATTGTTGTTATTTTGTCCCTATTTTATTTAGAGTGTAAAATTAAATATCCGGTACCTAGCAGAAACTATAAATAGCTACTTCCAAATAGCATTTCGTACTTTCAACCTCATGGCAAAGTTTAAACATTTTGTTGTGTCCCACTGCTGAGCAAAAGCCTCCCCTTTCCTTCCAAACCCCCCTGTCTTGTACGATATCTGGCCATGTTGGCATTCTTGCTTACTAATAATGTATCGATAACATAATCGAATAGGTCTTAAGACTTACCTATATAGGTATTACAGCCGGCTTCATAAGGTCCAGAACTCATTTGTTGGGGTTGGTATTTATAACCTTTTAGAACAAGCTACCCTCTTCTTTGCTAGATTTACCTTATGTTTAAAGTTCAAGTAAAATCCAATCTTTATTCAAAGGAATTATACTAGGTATTACCTAAAATACTACTGTATACGAATACGAATAATTGGTCCCCAAGACAATGTTTATGTTCTATCTCCAGAATTAGCTTACTGACAGGTTATGTGAGTTGATAAATAATTGTGTATAATATTTGACTATAAGTCAATTCAGTTTAATTTTATTTTAATCTATTATTGATATAATCTACTCATTTCAATGTTTTTAATGAGTTGATTGCAATATGTGGTTAGCTAGCGACGTCGACGATTGACCATATTATTATTCTTGCCTGAGCAACCGGCAGCAAGTTCGTCATGCTCCCTTAGATGTCACTGCTTGCGGTAACGTCGGGGGTCGGGTTGCCTCCTTCCCTCAAATATGGCGAGGGCGGTAATGGCTGATCTTTGCGCTATGCTCGTGAACAGGTGCTGCTTGTGGTGACTGGTCGTCTTGCTGGCCATGGTTTTATTGTTGTTATTAGTAATAACTTGTTTATTTCTTTTACTTCGATGGTCATAGTTTATCATTTGTGACTTCAAGTGACAGCTATGTGAACAGAACCCAGCATTGCATAAATATTTAAGCTGTCCCGCCCTTTATGCCTGGAGGCTTTTATTTAGGTAGTAAGTTTTTATTTACATTTTATTTTTTTGCTTGAATACGTATACATATTTTTTATTGTATTTGTTGGTATATTGGCGTGGCTAGCTGTACTATGGCAAATAATTTAATTTCATGTTCTGTGTCTTGTAATGTTAATTAATTACTTTACATACCTAGTAGGTATTGTATACAATCAAGTATTTTGTAACTGAACAGACAGCTGTGCTGCTGGGGAGTTTGTTGCGCCAGTTCTTCTCCCCAGCGAAAGCACTAGGAAGTGGTGAAGGGCGGGTGTTTTGGGGGACTGTCATTTGTTATTTTGACGTTCGAAAAGTGCTAATTCTCAGCCTAGTTTGAATAAATGATTTGGCAAGCAACGAATTGCAATTATAAAAATTATCTTGTAGTAACTAAGTATTATAATTTCTATTGATAGGTAATAAATGTGATATTGTTGTACTAGATGTTCATCTTTGTATTATAGTGTTTTTATGTAAGTTATATATGCGAATAATAAATAAAACAATTGTATTGAAATTTTCGGAAAAGCAACGCTCTCTTACTATTTTTAATGTTTTTTTTTTACACACCTGTGACGGTCTGTATATTACCGGTGAGTTATGTATCCAGTTTAAATTATGTACCTATTATTCGTTGACCGGTTTCCCTTGGTAATATGCAATATACTTTGTTATCAAACCAGGCTTGTGCAACAGAGGTCTGCATGCAAATGAAGGACAACATTGATCGAGGCGGATTTCATTGTTGGTCGTTGTTCTTGTAAGGTACCTGCGGTAATTAAGGGCCAGCGGCTATTAAGGACCATCAGAGAAATATTACACATTCAATAGTTTTATAGGTTGGATCTCTCGCATACATAAAAAGGACCAATAGTATTTGCTATCTCACGCGCGCGCGTTGCCGTGCGCGCCGTCATTTTGTCAGTAGCTCAGAGTAACTCAACGTGGACGGTCGGCGTCACAGTTTTAAAAAAAATGCCGATGCAAGAATATTCATTAAAAAGAAAATAGTGTATTTTACAATAAGTGAACACCTAATTACTGTAAAGTGGGCATTAGAGCTGTTGAATCAAGATAAGTTATTTTAAATTGTTGATATTTGCCAACTTTCAAATCAAGATTTGTAAAAAGTGACGCTATTGCTAATAAGGGCCACCTGGAAGGAAGTAAATAAGGGCCGGCCCTTATTGGCCTGTCTAAATATTATTTTTTTTGTTTGGTTTCCTTTTCTAGTAGATAAATAGCTTTATCTTTTTATTAACATTAATGTTATTGTGAGTTAAATGTATTTGAAACATTTTTACAAGCTTTTTAACTTGCTATGTGTGTGGGTTTGTATGTGTTCCCGATTTAAAACTTTGCATGCTTTCGACAAAAATACAATATTATAGTAACAACGAACTATCTGTTAATGGAGACAGAAGGTAGACAACGGGATTCCTTAGCGAATAACAGTATATTAATGGTTTTTGGCAAATTTTGATCAAAATACGAGTTTTATGAAAGCTTGTTTAAAATCATATTTTTCAACACATAATTTATTACAGACTGGAATAATGGAACCTCTTGTTAAGAAACGTCGTGCAGTTTGGTCAGTCATGTACCTACGCCAGAAAAAGGAATCAGCCACGGTAGTTACGTACAGACGCCAGCACATCAAGTTACTACAATCTGTCAGATTTCTTTAATAGATTTTCGACTTTATTGCTAAAACATAAGGTTCAAGGTTGATTGGGAAAATCTGACAGTTTCGGGTAGGTTGACCTGCTGGCGTCTGTACATAATGTGGCAAGGCAACGATCTGATAGTTCGTCATCAGAGGACTCGGAGGATAATACACCATTACTGAACCTTAAGCAGAATAAAAGTTTGTTACTATTTCATTATTTTAATAAGGGCCAGGGCATTTGCCGGGCAAAAAATAATCATTTATTTTTTAATTTTTGTTAAACCTATATTTTTGGTTAAGAGTTTTTTATCTAAAAATAGTATAAATTTGTTGATTTTACTTAAATAACATCTTTTTGTTACAAAATAATTATTCCTTGAGTTTTATAAGGGCCAATGTATGTTTTTTTTGTATGATTGATGGTAAAATGTTACATATTTTGACTGAAAATATTAATTATGTTGAGTTATAGAGGAAAACCATTTATTTTATGGTTTATCAGTTTAATTTCTTTTAATTTTGTCTCGGACCTTAATAGACTACCTGAGTTTATTAAGGTCCTTAGTAAAGGATTTTTTAAAGTTTATTTTTGTTCACAAAATGTTTAAAACCTAGCCTTAAAGGCATTTTTTTTAGATCTCAATTAAATAATGTTCAATAATATTCTTGATTTTTATTTCAATTTTGCCTATTTTTCTCAATATTTAAGTTTTAATTATGCCGGCTCTTATTTACCGCAGGTACCTTAGTATCTAGGTATTGTGAAGGGTTGATGAGCCCTTCTAAGAAATCAAACAACTAAACTTGCTTGACTGTTCGTATGGAACCCGCGCTAAATTATAGCCAGCCTGCACTACATAAGGTTGACTTTAGCGGACAACCTTTAGAGTACCTACCTACCTATCTAACTATTTAAGAACTGTTGATTTTCGTCAGTTGATTTCTATATCTATAGAAAAGAACAAGAAAGAAAATATGTTTATTATTTGGTTATATAAAAAAAATTGTGTGCCTCACGTACGAAGTAAATATACAGGCCAAACGACTGCGCCAAATAGGACCAGTACAGAAAAAAGTCAAACAACTAGTGTCTGACGCTGATTTTCAACTAGACCTTACGTTGAGTGTAAAGGATGCTCCTATAGACTATCGATCGATGACATTGGTCGACCTCGGTCACATCCTCGATGGCATGAGTGTAGTGTAACTTTACACCAGCGGTAACTGCGCAACACTAACATGGCTTTCATTTTGGCAGTTCAACAACATTATAACTTAGGATAGTTAACTCAGCACCTTAATTACACTCGCTCACACTTTCAATAACAATCTGAATAATCTTGAAGGACACTGCTAATCCATTGCTTCATATGCTCGAAAAATGTGTCTGCTCAATAACGTAAATAACGCAATGAATGTTGTTGAACTTTCAAAATAAAAGCTAGGTATTGCTACTGATGCTGCGTTACAAAATTAACCCGCAGGTCATCTTGCTCGGCTCCGTCAAAACATGGAACCCCACTCGATTGTCCTTGTTGACATGAGGAAAGGCCATGCGAATAATTGCGCAGTTGCTCAGTCGCCATGCGACCTAAAAACAGCACGGCTACGCTGTGACTGCAGCTTGCTTTAAATTGCAGTTCAAATTATGTTAAGTGAGTGTACTTAACAATTCGATTCGATTTCGTTTTTAGGGTTCCGTACCAAAATGGTAAAAACGGAACCCTTATGGTGAGACTAAGTCTGTCTGTCTCTCTGTCTGTCACAGCCTTCGATCAGTACTATTAAATTGATCGAAGGTCACAGCAGTCACAGCTGGATATCTCAGCAACTACTAATGCGATCAACTTGAAATTTAGAATGGTTTTAGATGACGTTTGCCCAACTATTTTGCAAATAAGAAAGAAAAAAAAATTAAAATGTATATTTTTTGCAACAGTGACTGAAAGGGGGTCTGAAAAGTTCGAAGTTGGGCTACTAGGGCATGTGGGGTATCATATGGAAGAGCGCAGTTTGCACATTCTCAAACATTTTTTCTTTTTTTAGGCTGCATAGTTTTCGACTTTTGATGAATATTGTAAAAAAAAATAATCTGAAATTATTCTATGTGATAGAAGTTTATGTAAAGATTACAGGAAAAATAAAACGAAGTCTCTAAATAGCACACTTTTTCAGAAATCATCAACAAAAGTTACATTACTTCCACTATCGGTCAAGAGGTGGAGCGGACATAAATTTGCAATATTCTACACCGAAGTGCACAGTGTTAAAATTCTCTGATGAATATAGGCCTCGCCGATGTAAATTTAAAAACATATGATAGTACGGAACCCTCGGTGCGCGAGTCCTACTCGCTCTTGTGCGGTTTTTTTTTATTCGAGTGTCGTACTATAGATAGTAAGTACGACAGTCCAACCATAAAGGTTTCATCTATGAACCTAATTGAACGACAAAAACTATCATTCGGTAATTTTTGGCCCACGCACGAGTTTTTACAACAAATGTCCTTTAGTCTTAGGTATGAAATCGTCTGAGTTTGTTGCATTCGTTCAGAAGTTTTGAGTTAGACGAATTTTGCCGACGTATTATAGATTAGTTTGTGAAAGTATACATATTATACCAGTGAACGTCGGGTGCAACTGTTTTAAGCAAACAAGTCGGTTAAAAATTACTTTGTTTCTTCCTAGAATTTAAAACGTTCGAATGATCGTCATTTGTTTTGTTGTAGTTGATTAGTTAACAACAATGTGCTGTGATCACTAATTCGTCTGCCAAGATCGGCGATTATATTATATATAGGTACCTTGTGACTGATGAGGTTTACGTGGTGCGATAAATAACACCACAAAAAAAATGTAACGTTACAACCTATTTCGTACGGTCATTGCTATTATCAGTGTTTCGGAGTATTCGTATGCCTTGCAAAATCAATCTACCTAGTCTTTTACCAACTATTTTGGGTTCGGCTTCCAGTCTAACCGGATGCATGCATGCATCTAATTCCAGTACCTATTTTACATGGAGCGACAGCCTGTCTGATCTCCACAACCCAGTTACTGTGTAAAGGTAAGTCTGCCGTTTGTTTGCCATGTGTGGTGATTATAATTCGCTAGGTGATCTGCTATCAGCAACGTAGCTATAATCACCAATCCGTTTCTCAAGTATGGTGAATTCAGAGGCGTCTCTAGCCCATGTAGCGCCCGTGTACAAACATTACCCAAGCGCCCCCTAGTAAAAAAAAGCGTCCCCTAGTAAGCGTATTATCGATTCTGTAAAAATCTCACCGTGAAAACTTAGGTGAAGTGAGTTTGTTTTTGCTAGGAATTGACACTATTGACAGCTCACTCCACGCTCACTTCACCTAAATTTTCACGGTGAGATTTTTACAGAATCGACCGGCTGATATCAAACAAAGTTCAATATCAATATTGGGAACATTTGACTTTGGGAAGCTCACTGCGAGCGAGGGCCACTGTACACAACACACGGATAAAAAGTATTTTTAAGAAGGAAAGAGTGACAAAAAAAAACAAAGCACCAGTTTATGGTTTTTTTTTTCAAAAAAGACTGAAATTTGGTAGCGTAGCTAAATAATTTTTGACGATTGCTCCGACCCCGTCGAAATTCGCAACAGTTGTGCTTGTGGCAGACTAATTCAGCTAATATCAAAATTAAATCTTACTTATTAGGTCAATCAAAAGAAAAGCCGCAAATATGAAGTAAATTTCATATTTACATGTTTACTCAAATATAAAACTTAATCCATGGCGCCAAGGCTTATTTCGCAAAATTACGTGTAGCGAACGGTAGAACAGTGCGGCACGCGCCACGCGTACTCACGCTTTTCAGAAATGCCGCGCGCTTGACGTTCGTCCATGGCATGGCAATTTGAACTTTATTGTCTATCCTAAACAGTTGAATTCGCATTATTCGCAATATGATTGTCGGCGTGTTTTCAAACGAATCATTGAAACAGGTGCCGCCGAGCGATGCGACACTCACACTACACTCAAAATATAATCTTTAAGAGCGTTTACGCCGTACGGCATTTCATACAAACTTTCAAGCCCTTATTTTTCGAAATTAATGAACCGATTTTAATGAAACTTCATACGCATAAGCAGGATACAAAGGTCTAAAAAGTTAGTAGAGAACATTTTAGAAATGTCTTATTTTTAAAAAGATAACTGGAAATTTCTGCTTCTATGGAAAATTTAAAATCGGTCTAATTTGGCTGTCAGACTATTTTTCGAAAATGTTCTCAACTAACTTTTTAGACCTTTGTATCCTGCTTATGCGTATGAAGTTTCATTAAAATCGGTTCATTAATTTCGAAAAATAAGGGCTTGAAAGTTTGTATGAAATGCCGTACGGCGTAAACGCTCTTAATAATGTGTAATAAGGTTTATTTCATGTTGAAAAAAGTTAATATTGTAAAAGCCGCTCGCGCGCTCGTGGCGCGACTTGCTTTGGTGTAATTCGAAAAATTTTATATAAGAAGAGCTCCAGATGCTATACAAAATGTATGGAAAGCGGAGCTCTTTTTACGTTGGTCATTGTAAGTGCTGCGGCCGGCCATCGCGCGCGCCGTGTGGGGCTCCGAAGCGAGCGGCGCTCGGCGCCCCCTAGGACCGCTGCGCCCGTGTGCAACGCACACCCTGCACAATAGGTAAAGACGGCCCTGATGGTGATTATTTTTCACGAAAGTGATCCCCTAAAAAAAAGCAATGTAACTGTGATCATATCCGTTGCCAAAGTCTGGTGATTAAGACAATCAGTGTAAAACAATCGTGCATTCGGTGTGTTGACATTTACTTTATTATGATTATGACACGAATTTTTCTTTCTGTGTTGACACTGCATTCGGTTTGGCGTGTATGTGTTAGCCTTAATTTTATCATGTCTGATAGGAAATGTAGATCAGATCATTGAAATATCGTGCCAAGATAGCAGGAGAGTGCTGTGAGGACATTCACATTGTGACGAGGGAAAATGGCTCGACGGAAGAGTAGATTTTCGCCATTTTTAAAACAAGTAAGTTTCTTAAATATTATTAGGATCCTTCAATTACAAGCCTTTTTTAATGTTTCAGGTTGGTTTTCATTCTCTATAAGTGTGGCTAAATAATACTATCAGCCAATAATTTATATGATAGGGTGTGTTGCTTATCATTTGTTTGATTTTTTAACGATCACTAGCTGCCCGGCGCGACTTCGTTCCCGTGGTGTCCTACCCCTTACCCTACCCTACCTCTACCTCTACCCTACCCCTACCCTCCCCCTACCCTACTCCTACTCTACCCCTACCCTACTCCTACCCTACACATAACTAAAAAAAAAAAGCTACCTCCCCACCAATTGTCAGCCAAATCGGTTCAGCCGTTCTTGAGTTATAAATAGTATAACTAACATGACTTTCTTTTATGTAACTACATAGTTAGGTATATAGATTATTATGCAAAAAAGCGTGACAACCGGAATAATGTGTGAATAAGGTTGCAGGTTTGATTTCCGGATCAGGGTTCTTTATCCTGAAAGATTCTGTTGCTCCATTTATATTAGGTAGGTAACAATTTTATTATTTAGTAGTTATACAAACAGCATATTGCTGTTTCATGTGAGTAGCGGGAAATTGACATCGGGCATGGAATTTAATAAAAAGGGGTTTCAAGTTCCTACTAATATTATAAACGCGAAATTTCGTGAGGATGGAGGGATGGAACAGATGCGTGAAAGAGTAAAAAACATTGTTACTCTTTCACGCAAAACCTAGTTCTGTTATAAAGAGAAAAGATGTGTTATTTTATACGTTTGTTTGTTACGCAGACGCTTTCATGCTAAAACGGCTGAATGGATTTAGATGGGAACATCCTGATGTTCCTGATGTTGTTACCTACGTCCTGACATAGGATAGGTACTTTTTATATGGGTGAATATCCCCACAGCAAATTTTACGCGTCCACGTTGAGAATCGAGGTGTTAAATGATAGGATGTTTCTTATTTTTTTTTATAGTGAACTACGTAACTTGGTTCAATTAGGGCCACATTTTTTTTTTATAAGTGTGTATTTAAATAATCAGGAAAAAAAAAATCGCCTTGTAATTCAAGTTAGGTGGCTTGTCCCAGCTCCATTTATTGACATAATTGCATTCACCAAAGTAACAATTTGCTATACAATAAAAAATAAACAAGTTCGTTAGTGTATGCTTATGACACATTATCTAAAAACAATTAACTATATTAGAAAATCTAATTTAAAAGCACAGGATACTCGATCAAAGTTTGTCCAAGCAAAAATCAAAATTTTGGTGGCACATATTCAACATACTATAAAATGAAGTTTTGTGCGTGTGCGATAAATCGCGTTTTATTATTTCTCATCTTTTAGTCATGCGCCGGCACTTGCGCGTAACAGGTGTGTGATTAGTGCTCTGGTTTTCCGCCAAAAACGTAATTAGCATCTTGGGTGGCACGGGGGACAAGAATTGTTCAATTTTTGGTGGATCGATTTGCTGTTAATTTTAAAGTGTTTTAATAGTAAGGTACACATTATAGGTAGTGATTTGGGTTACGCATAAAATCAGTGATATTAAATAAATTGTAACTTAAAACCCCTATTTTTAAAGATTTTTTTTATATCTGGTTTCAATATTGGTGGCTCAATTTTGGTGGTTTTGGTGGCGTTTTCACGCCACCAAAATTGAAAACGAGCCACCAAGTTTTAAGTATATACTGTAAGTATTGTTTGTACCTATAAAGCCAGTTTTTAAGATGCAGTCAGTTTGATTAGCAAATAAATAAATATTATGTACCTACTTGGCAGTACCTAAGTGGTCTATTATTATAAGGACCTAGCTTCATATTTTTAGAAATAGCTTCATATTTTCGGACTGACCGACTCCTTGACAATTTAAAAGTGCCTGTTAATGGTTTAATTGTAATAAATGCTTTGAGTTTTAGTTTGACCTACTAATGACCAAGTTTCTTATCATTATATTTTTATTTTGTTGCTTTTTAGAATGCCAAAACAGACCACCGAAGAGAGGCTGCTTAAAAAGAGAATGGCAGAAAGAAGAATAATAATAAATAATAATAATAATGCAGTCATGCATGTAAAGCGAGGGGAGATTATGGAATCCGAGGGAATTCAACTCTCCGATTCCATAAGCCTTAGATCCCTCTCCTCATCCGAAAGCTATAAGTATTTGGGTATGTCGGAAGCGTTAGGCATCAACGATGCTGACATGAAGCAATCGTTGAAGGAGCGCTTCTTTTGTCGCCTGAAGAAGGTATTAAATAGTCTTCTTTCGGGCGGAAATAAGGTGCGCGCCTTCAATGGTTGGGTCATGCCGGTTTTGATGTACTCTTTCGGCATACTCAAATGGACTCAGACCGAACTCGACGCCCTGGAGTCCGTAGGAGTCCGTACACTACTGACCGCAAACCGGATGCATCACCCACGATCATCGGTGATGAGAATGTATATCCCGCGGAAGTGTGGGGGTCGAGGCTTTTTAAATGCGAAGACCCTCCACAACCGCGAGGTGTGCAGTCTCAGGGAATATTTTTTAAAAGCCGAAGTGGGTATGCACTGTGATGTGGTCGCAGTGGACAAGGGGCTCACCCCGCTCTCCATGGCTAAAGAGAACTGGCGCAAACCTGTAGTACTTTCTACTGATGACCGCAAGAAGGTATGGCAAAGCAAGGAGCTTCACGGGCGTTTCTATCGGGCTCTTCATGAGCCCGGTGTAGACTTCTTAGCGTCCGTATCCTGGCTACGTTTTGGTGACCTTTTCGGGGAAACTGAAGGTTTTGTCTGTGCAATTATGGACGAAGTTATCTTAACGAATAACTACCGGAGACATATTATGAAGGACGGGATGGTTGACGTGTGTCGGGCATGCCATTGTCCGGGTGAGTCTATCAGACATATTATATCTGGTTGTTCTCGTCTGGCTAACGGCCAGTACTTGCACAGACATAACCAAGTAGCTAGGATTATTCACCAGCAACTTGCTTTGAAATATAAACTTGTGGATTCTGAGATACCGTATTACAAGTATGTGCCCGACCCAGTTCTTGAAAATGTACTGGGATCGGTCTATCATTACTGACAGGACTATTGTGGCCAATAAACCTGATATAGTAGTGATAGACGAGATAATGTTTGTCGATGTTACCATTCCACGTGACGGGAACCTCGTGAAAGCTGAGAAAGAGAAGCAAATTAAATATCTCGACTTAGCACACGAGGTTGTTGACATGTGGAATGTGAGCTCGGCTATCATTGTGCCGATTGTCGTATCGGCCAATAGACTGATGGCCGAAAGCCTCGATTAACATCTATCGAGGCTCTCGTTAGGCGGTTGGGTCAAGGGCCTGATTCAGAAGGCAGTACTCCTCGATACGGCTCGCATTGTGAGGAGGTTCCTGTCTCTGGAGCCCTAACCACCGGTAGCTTGGACCCTGCTCCCGACACCGGCGGATCCCTATTTTTTTATATTTTTAAATGTTTTTTATACTTATTTTATATTTAAAAATACAATAAAATAAGTTTATGTAAATGAATAAACTAAATAATACATTTTATTTGACATATAAAGGTAAGTACACAAATACAGAGTGACAATTTAAGCATGCGAATATCCTGGTCCAAAATAAATGACCAATGACCCCCGTGCTAGGCAAAACCTGTGTTACAGGGGTCAAGAAGAAAAGCAAGAATAAAGAGCAATCCCGAACAGGCTGAAATAATATTTCCCGAGATATCCACCTTACACATTGTTTCAGATTCACCTTCTAATCCAATTTTGGTGCCACTGATTTTCAATTTTGGTGGGCACTTTCGATTTTGGTGGGCGATTTTCAATTTTGGTGGCCACATTAGACTTTGAACTAAAATATCTCAAAAAGTTATCGAGATATTCTCAGACCTCTTGAAGATCCTTCCAGCTTGGACTTTCTATTATTATACCAGGTCATTATTTTTCACGAAAACTGAAGAAAAAAATTCGCCACCAAAATTGAACAAAAAATCACTTTGTTGATATTGACCCATATAAACATATTCAAACGGGATCGAAACCGCTAGGCGCAGCTAGTAGAAATGTAAAAATAATAATTATTACAAAAGTAGGGGAAGTAGGGAGGTACCCATAGATATCCGTGGAGGTACCTATAGGTAGATACCTACCCCTCCAAAATAATTATCCAAAAGATTTACCTAATGCTTAATAACACTTAAAACGGACTTTTCCTTTCGAAATAAGTCGGTCATTGTGGCAATGCCTAAGTCAGTCAGAAATATTTCGGCTAAACTGGTAATGGTTCAGATGGCGATGGCATTCAGTTACTTACTTCTTACAGTGTTACGTAACGTCAGCGGTGGGCATCAACCTGATCGGCCATGGCGCCGTGGTGGGCTTCTCCGCTGTCCTGCTACCCCAGCTGCATCAGCCCGACTCCGGCATACACACCAGTAAGGAGGCTGACTCTTGGATTGGTAAGTCTGCTTCATATTTTCGCGTATCTCTACGAACTGTATGAGAATAGTTCACTCATGTCGTATTTAAAATATTAACTATAGTTGGACTTTTAATTATTAGCTGCAGTAAAATGAAGGCTTATGTGTTACTTAAATGACTGAAATTGGCGTCTTTTTGTTTTTTCGCGGCCGTCAACCAAATCTTGTTTTTAGGGTTCCGTAGCCAAATGGCAAAAAACGGAACCCTTATGGATTCGTCATGTCTGTCTGTCTGTCCGTCCGTATGTCACAGCCACTTTTTTCCGAAACTATAAAGCCCGGTTTCCACCGCGAGCGGAACGGACCCATTAATGACTTAAACGCAACTGCATACTGTACTTCCACCGTTGGAGGAAATCCCCCTGTAACCCCTCCCTGTATCTTCTAAAATAAGAGAATAATAAAACTAAAAAAAATATATGATGTACATTTCTACCATGCTTCCACCGAAAATTGGTTTGAACGAGATCTAGTAAGTAGCTCGCCGGTGAAAATTTAAAAACATATGATGGTACGGAACCCTCGGTGCGCGAGTCCGACTCGCTCTTGCCCGGTTTTTTTCTGTGAATGTGCCATCTGCCTAGCCTTTACCCAACCACGTTGGGGTCGGCTTCCAGTCTAACCGGATGTAGCTGAATATTACCAGTATTTTACATGGAGCGACTGCCTATCTGACCTCCACAACCCAGTTACCGGGTAATACGATTCGCCTTGGTAAGACTAGTTGTCAGACTTTCGGGCTTCTGACAACCCGTAACGACTGCCAAAGATCCAAGAGTGACAGCTGAGACCAACGGCTTAACATGGTTTCCGAGACACGTTAAGCCGTTGGTCCTGGCTCGGTATGTAAAGATCACCTATCCACGGACCGACCGCGGCAAGCGTAGCTTAACCTGATCGATCGACCGTGCGGCTATTAGTACATTGATTAGTATAAGGGCTCGTGGCTATGTACAGCCACGAGCCCTTATACTAATCAATGTGTATAAAAATAATATCCACAGCATTTAGCCGCTACGTACCTATATCATAGGTAGTTTGACTTTATCAAACTCAAACTCAAACTCAAAGCATTTATTTCAATTAAACCATTTTACAGGCACTTTTGAATTGTCAAGAAGTAGGTCAGTCAGAAAAATGTGAAGCTAGTTGCTCATTCCAAAGCGTAGGTACCTATGGAGAAGAACGGGCAAGAAACTCCATGGACACTCTTTTTAAATTATATTTTACAAAAATATTAGTTACATCATTACTTTTGAATGTATAATTAAATAATGTGAGAACGACGGATGTAAAAATATACAAGACGTATGCGTTAAAAGCGTCCAGAGTACAACAAATAGTACTAAAACAACAATCCAAAAATAATTAAAAATAAGCCGAGGCAGCTAAGTGATGACCAGCCCCAACTGACGGCGCCCGTTCACGAACATGACGCATATCCACAACTACTTACTTTTTACACGGCAACAAGACAATTTTAGCACAAAAATGTGGTCTAACAAAAACAGGACAGGATACTCCAGGTTAGTTCCCTGCCACTGGTTCTTACTTCAAAAGGTAAAATAGGCCGCACGTCTGTGGTAATGAAACCAGTAACTACCTTCTTATTCTATTGGATTATATAATCTACTGAAATTCTGGCAAATCCTCACAGATGTTTATTGGATATTCCAGCTTCAGTGGTCGGCATAACCCTGCTGATAGGCAGCTTCGTCGCCACTCCGATAATGCGCCACTATGGACGCAAGGTGGCACATTACACAGTCAGCGTGGCAGCTCTCGCGGGCTGGTTGACTACACTCATGGCTAATAGCGTCGAGGTACAGAACTACTCCTTATAAAGGGTATAATTAAATTAGCTAGAGAAAACTCCGCTTGGAATGGGTTTCGATATCTAATACCGATAAAATAAAACAAACTGTAGCGGTATCTATACAACGGCACTTGACATGCGAACAACGCGTCATACTGACGTCACACAAAATCCTGCATCTCGCAAACAGAGTTTACCGCGAAACTAGCATATAAACAACGACCCGACATGAATCATCGGCCAGTTGCCCGCCAGACACAACACCCGTCTGGTGGGAGGATCCACTCTTTTCTGTAGAGGACCATCAAAAGACGGAGGTGACGTCCTGGTGGCCGTATTGAGGGGATTGCGCTTTGTAAGAATAGTTCCTCGGTTTGTTACGAAAACACGTATTAACCACCCAAAAGCCCAAAGTTACTTACGGCTTCATGTAGGGTTTTGTTACACCCCGTATCCCGTATGCAGTGGTCTCCAAAAGCTAGTTGACATTTTTGCACTTCAACTTTGACACACCACATTATCATTTAAAATTATAGTGATCCAAATATTTGAACTGCTATAACATTTTTATTTACTTAGTCAAGTGCTACCATAAAAAATAATCAACCTACTTAATCCCTTAGAAATACCTGATATTTTTTTTTTTTTTAATAATTATGTGGCATCACAGCTGAAGTGGAAAAATGTCGACTAATTGTTGGAGGCCACTGTTCTGCAATAACATTATCCACAACACCTTGCAGTCGGAATAGTGATCATACTTAGTTTGTTTTTATTATTACTAAAATACCTACCCTCTTACTAATAGGTAAACGTCTTATATCAGATGAATAGTTACACACCGATTTCTCTTTTTAATTTGATTTTCGAAAGAAGAACACAAAGCGTTGTGTAGCTATACAGACGCTATACAACGTTTATTAGTAAGGGGGTTAGAAAGAAAGATAATTCAAAAACAAATTACTCATAAGAATACCTATTATACGTTTCAGGTCATCCTCCTTGGAAGAATCATAGGCGGCTTATCGTTTGGCATGATGCTGCCTCTTCGCTCCATCCTCATCGGCGAATACACAAGCCCGAAGAACAGGGGAGCCTTCCTCACCACGATATCCCTCACCCAGGGCTCTGGTATCTTCTTCGTCCACCTCGTCGGATCACTCCT
This sequence comes from Oligia strigilis, assembly GCA_951800025.1. Classification (NCBI taxonomy): domain Eukaryota; kingdom Metazoa; phylum Arthropoda; class Insecta; order Lepidoptera; family Noctuidae; genus Oligia; species Oligia strigilis. The sequence continues at coordinate 943,410 of OX637565.1, read as the reverse complement.
GAGCTGGCGAAGAACTGTCCTAGTCTGCCTCTTCCTTCCCTTCATCAGCCTCGTCATGACACTCTTCACGCCAGAATCCCCAAGCTGGCTGGTATCCAAAGGAAGATATAACGAATGCAGAGAAGTATTTCACTGGTTAAGAGGTGATGAGGAGGAACAAGAGTTAGAAGCCATGATCGAAGCAAGAGTTAACTTTGAAAAGACTAGGAGAACCCAAAAGAAGTTGGATTTAATGTCGACTGTGCAGAAGAAGGAGTTTTATAAGCCAATAATTCTGATGGTTCACGCTTATGCTATGGGACAGCTGTCAGGAGGAGCCAGCACCGCTGCTTACGCCACAACTATCATCAAACTAATCATGAACCCTGATGTCAATGCTGATGCCTGGATGTTAGGACTCGACAGCCAAAGAATCTTAGTAAATACTTTAGCCATTTATATCATAAACAGATTTAAGAGAAGAACCATGATGTTTGCTTCAGGAGGACTTTGCGTGGCTAGTCATTTGGCTATAGTTGTCTACGTATACTCAAAAGACCAGGGTCTATTGAGTTATGAAGCTATATGGATTCCAGGTATACTGCTAAATGTGCATTTCTTCTCAGTTTCTGTGGGTATGGTGCCACTGCCAAGCGTGATAGCTGGGGAAGTCTTTCCCCTACAATACAGAAGTATAGCTGGTAGCTTAAGCTTGGCATCAGTAGCTGGTACTTTATTCCTGGTCCTCAAAACCTTCCCTGGTCTGGTAGAAAGTGTGGGTATCACTGGAACGTACTCAGTGTATGCTGGGTTACTGACTTACTGTCTGGTTGTGATATGGTTTTTGATGCCAGAAACCAGAGGTAGAACATTGCAGGAGATTGAGAATGAGTACAGAGGAGTGGTGGGAGTAGAGGAAGAGAGGCAGTCACTGAAGGCTAATGGGAAGAAGGGAAAGGTGCCGAGTTAGGTAATCATAGTGAGTGGCAAGTTGAAGACGCACACACACAGATTATAGTGAAAATAACTACCTAGTCCAAGTGTTATGTTACAAAAAAATTGTTTTACCTATATTATAAACAGATTTTTCTTTGAATAACTTTTGTATCGTATCCTTTCGAAGATGTGTTAGTTAAAGGTTATCCTTCGTGATGAAGAGTTTTGTAGTTTGTGATTGGAACATAACAAAAGATAAAACATAATTTATTTATTTACATAAGGTAGGGCGATAATGTCTTAAATAATGGCCTACATCTATATTGCCATAGATAATGGCATGTTACTTTGAAAACCAGCTTGCTTACAACATGGTGTGACTTACAGCTACATAAGTCAACAATCGTAGTATCTAAGTTGTCCATAGAAACACTATCAGTCATTCGATTGTTCACATTCATCTAAGTATTATGCTATACCTGGATAAAACACATTTAGGGGGCTGATAAGAAAAGTGATTGTCTTACTTAATCCGTAGCTGTCAGAATGAACGACAATGTTTGTTGTATTGTTTATCTGACTATACCATTTGTCAATCAATGATAATAAACAGGTATGTACCAGTCTAATCAAGTCTAATCAATATATGCCACAAAATACAGAGAGTACAGAATGCAATCACATGTATGAGTACTTACATACTTCACTTTTTACCGACTTCACAAAAAGGAGGAGGTACTATGTTCGGATGTTTGTACTTATGTTTGTTTTTTTTTTGTATGTTTGTTCATCGAATACTCCGCAAATTGTCGACGGATTTTCAAAATTATTTTTTTGTTCGAAAGTAGATAGTTCTGAGGTGGTCCCACTGTCACCAAGTTAGGATCTGATGATGGGATCTTAGAGAAATCGAGGGCAACCCTAAAATTTTATAGGCTCACTTATTGTTTTTCGCATATTTTATGAAGTTTCTTGTGTATTTGCGTATGGTTGTCACTATCTCAGGTAGCTGGGCTGTTGATGGAAGGTACAACTCCTTAACAGTAAAAAGTTACTCGAACAGGCAAGGACTGTTTTAGTAAATTGTTTTGATGTTTGATAGGGCATTTGCCACATTTGGTCTCATGATCATCAAGTCATTACCTGATGCTGCAGTCAGGATAGTCTGCAGAGTACCTAACTCCTCGACAACTAACAGCAGATATATCGTGTTTAGTCTCATTGAAAAGGGCCCGATGCTCGCGATCGTGTTTAGTCTCATTGAAAAGGGCCCGATGCTCGCAATCGTGTTTAGTCTCATTGAAAAGACCTGAGCTGAAGCCAGGAGCATCAGAAAAAGTACAAACCTTGAAATTACAGCACCGTAGTCGTGTTTGGGCTCATTTTAAAGAGGACTAAATTTTAAGTTCAATGCAATGTTGACATAAATCTGGCCTGATGCTGCAGCCAGGATTATCAGCTAGGAGAGTGGAATACTAGGAGAACTCCTCAACAATTAACGTCCCTGCATCGGGAAAAGCAATATTTTGTAAAAGGTGATCAGCAGTTGGCATTAGGCTATTGTAACTTAGATAAATTACAAACTGACCCACTAAAAAGTAAAAAATGAAAACTTTTTTACAAAAAAAAACAACCGACTTCCAAAAAACACTATAAAGTGAAAAATAACTTTAATTTCGGAAGTCGGTGGCAAAAAACAAAAACACAAATCCAAAGACACCGACTTCCGAAATTAAAGTTATTTTTCACTTTATAGTGTTTTTTGGAAGTCGGTTGTTTTTTTTTGTAAAAAAGTTTTCTGTTATACAATAGTTCTTGTTGTAACGAAACGGCCAAGCCTCATATTTTGACTCGTCTTCTGGTAGACTTTTTTTATTTTTTTCTAGGACGAAACAAAGTTGTTTCTTCCTTTATTTATTTCCATTTACTTTTTTTTCATGGAGCGACTGCCTGTCTGATCTCCACAACCCAGTTACTGTGTAAAGGTAAGTCTGCCGTCTGTTTGCCATGGTTGGTGATTATAATTCGCTAGGTGATCTGCTATCAACAACGTAGCTATAATCACCAATCCGTTTCTCAAGTATGGTGATTATTTTTCATGAAAGTGATCCCCTAATAAAAGCAATGTAACTATGATCATATCCGTTCAATGATTTAGTAATATATATGTCAATGTATCCGTTGCCTAAGTCTGGTGATTAATGGTTGTGTAGTCGAAAGGGAAAGAATAGTAAATAGAATGGTCGAGAGTAGCATTTTCAGGTCTTACACTACAGACAATCAGTGTAAAACAATCGTGCATTGGGTGTGTTGACATTTACTTTATTATGATTATGACATATACAGCATAGTATATTGTAGTCTTTGATTATGACACGAGTTTTTCTTTCTGTATTGTCACTGTATTCCACAGACACTACGTATCAGACGACCCGACGACCCACTCCCATAGAGAAAAAATGGTTAGTAGAGATTGTCAAAAGTTGGAAGTTTAGAACATGACAGTTCGTTTTTTTTTTAATTTAGTTCGAGTTTTTGGCAAAGGCTTACACAGACAGCCTCAATTAGGTACCTACCCCTTTGGTACCTACTGTACACGGATCTCAATTTTTTTTTTTTACTGTTAGCAGCAAAAACCAATGAGCTCTTATATTAGATGAGCTTATCGGTATAATTACCGGGGAACTACTGAGAAATATGTAAATTAAACACAACAAATACTTATTCAATTTTTTTTTTTAAATTTAGTTTTATTGTTAAGCTTTATGTTGCATTCTGGGAAGAGATTTACGAACCTTCGTCAACTTTTGTTGGTATTCCAGAGGTAATTTCATCGGCCGAAAACAATGTTGGATAGGAACTTTGAGCCGATACTTCTCACTGATGAACCTTTTTTCAAAGTGTTTCTGGCAAACACATAGTTTTTGAAGTTCTTACGCGCTTAAGCTACGCAAATAATCACTCTTTAATGCTCAGAAGCCACTTTTTGAGTCTTATCTCACTACAAGGAAGATGCATTTTAACGTCCTTTCGTTTAGCACCACAATGTTCGATACAACCCTTGTTGTACATCTTGCACTATCGATGCAAAATATTACAGTTTAAAATCACTGAGAGGATAGGTAAGCAGATTTCACTCGATCAACAACAAACAACAAAACTGTAATGGGCTAATGGCGGTAGCGAAAAGGTCAAAAACTTTGCCGTCAACCGCCTTAATAATGTGACTGTGACATTTATAAATTGTCTATAGTTTTGGCACCGGGTGTAAGAAGGGTGAAGAATGATAGAAGGGGGCGAGGAGACCTGTCATGTTCTTCCAACCATAGAAATACGCTTGAAATTTTTTGTTCTAAGTTTGCGTGCCGTGCTGTATTCGGTTTGGTGTGAATGTGTTAGTCTTAATTTTATCATGTCTTATACGAAATGTAGATCAGATCATTGCAAATATCTTGCTTAGATAGCAGGAGAGTGCTGTGAGTACATTCACATTGTGACGAGGGAAAATGGCGCGAGGGAACAGTAGATTTTCACCATTTTTAAATCAAGTAGGTAATTTCCTTATATATTATTAGGATCCTTCAATTACAAGCCTTTTTTTAAATGTTTCAGGTTAGTTTTCATTGTCTCTAAGTGTGGCTAAATAATACTATCAGACTGTAGCGGTATCTACAACGCCACATGCGAACAACGCGTCATACTACGTCACGCAAATCCTACATCGCGCAAGCAGAGTTTACCGCGCAATTAACATAGATAGGTACAACGGCCCGACATGAATCATTGGACAGCATCATATTGTAGTCTTTGATCATTGGGCAGTTGCCCGCCAGACATAACACCCGTCTGGTCGGAGGATCCTCCCTTTTCTATAGAGTATGAGTGAGCTTTATACCCTGTTCCTCATATCTCTATACTGGTGACCCCGAACATGGACGTCAGCGCAGCCTTCGTGCAAATACTACAGCGTGACGTCATCATCATCACTCCCGCAAGCTTTAGAGCGGCGAGTCACCCAGCCAGCCAGCTTCCACGGCTTCAACGGGTATCCTGACCACCAGCATGCAGCGACCGCGCATTCCTGGTCATCACCCACAGCCTCATCAGCAACTCGGCACAGCACACTGCACTTTCGGCCGGTCCACAAGCAGAGCCCTTGAAATACGCTCTCCTGGTCGACGCCAGCAGTCAGCCTCAACCCGGCGCTGTACCACATCCGATGCACTGGAGCATAACGCAGCGCCACCCCGACTCACTGGGGACATCTTCGCAGACAGTTCCGACTCACCGTGAACTATGCGGCAACCGGTTCCGACTCACTGGAACCTCAGCTGGACTGGCAAGCATCGCAAGATAGAAGACTCAGCCCGCTATCGACCTCCGGTCTCCGGGGGGGAGTGATGTAGCGGTATCTACAACGCCACATGCGAACAACGCGTCATACTACGTCACGCAAATCCTACATCGCGCAAGCAGAGTTTACCGCGCAATTAACATAGATCAGATACAACGGCCCGACATGAATCATTGGGCAGTTGCCCGCCAGACATAACACCCGTCTGGTCGGAGGATCCTCCCATTTCTATAGAGTATGAGTGAGCTTTATACCCTGTTCCTCATATCTCTATAAGACAATAATTTAGATGATAGGGTGTGTTGCTTATCATATCGTTGAGCTCCTAGAGTTCTGAGTTGAGCTGCACGATTTTCGAGAAATGCGTGCACTGATTGGACAGGTCCGCTCAATCTGTGTGGTTCTTTCCTCAAAAGACCATTTCAGACACCAATCTACATGGTCTTCACACGATCTGACCAAGATTTTGTCTGGACTTTAAAAGAGACTGTGACTTCTGAGTTTGTTTCGGCCTTTCTTCTCAGAATAGTCAGATAGGAAACGCCGACCTCATCTAGTTTTAAAAAACTGTTCCAAGGACGAGTCGGACTCGCACACGAAGGGTTACCACAAAGCAAAAACACAGAAAAAAACACGTTTGTTGTATCGGAGCCCCCTTAAATATTTATTTTAATAATAATAATTTATTTAAATAATTAAATAAATCAACTCAACTCCACAACTCCTCAACTGTCTAGCCATCGCGGTTCTTGAGATACAGCCTGGTGACAGACAGACGAACGGACGGACAGACGGACAGACAGCGAAGTCTTAGTAATAGGGTCCCGTTTTTACCCTTTGGGTACGGAACCCTAAAAATATGATTGACGTGTAAGGCCCGGCGCCCACTATCGGCATCGGCACGGCTCAGGATTTTTATACGACGAATAAAAATGTAACTTAATTGTATGACGATAAAATTGAAATTTCAATGATAATAATCATCGTAGGTGCAAAAATAAAGATAGGGTATCCGACATACCGTGTCATTGAAATTTAAATTTTATTGTCATACAATTAATTTACATTTTTATTCGTCGCATAAAAATCCTGAGCCGTGCCGATGCCGATAGTGGGCCGGCCTTAAAGTGTTTGTACAAACCTACTTACAGATAATTAATCATTTATCATTTGTTTGATTTTTTATCGTTATTTGTGCAAAAAGTGTGACAACCGGAATAATGCCTGAATGAGGTTGCAGGTTTGATTTCCGGATCAGGGTTCTTTATCCTGAAAGAAAATTCTGTTGCTCATATTAAGTAGGTAATAATTTTATTATTTAGTAATGGTCCAAACAGCATGTTGCTGTTTCATGTGAGTTGCGGGAAATTAACATCGGGCATAGAATTGAATAAAAGGGATTTCAACTTCCTACTTGATGTTAGAAGCGCGAAAGTTTATGAGGATTTTTATTTTTTTATTTTATTTTATATATTTGGGACAAAAAACAGTTATACATTACAGCATTTACAAAAAGTAGTTATATTACAGTTTAAAAAACGTATAACCCACACCATTGTCCACGACGTGACAATGGATGGATGATGCACGAGGATGGATGGATGGAAGAGATGCGTGAAAGAGTAAAAAACATTGTTACTCTTTCTGTCACGCAACGCAACACTAGTCACACTAACATATATCTTACTATAAAGGCGAAAGTTTGTGAGTGTGTTGGGGTATGGGGGTGTGTTTATATGTTTGTTACTTCTTCGCGCTCAAACGGCTGGACCAATTTTGATAAAATTTTGTATGGAGGTAGCTGACATCCTGGATTAACAATAGGCTACTTTTTATCCCGATATTCCCACGGAATCGACATTTACGTCGGTGAAACCGCGGGGCGCAGCTAGTCTATACTATCTATACTGAAGAAGACATCATCATCATCATTTCAGCCGAAAGACGTCCACTGCTGGACATAGGCCTCCCCCAAGCACTTCCACTTCAAAGAAGACATCGTATAAAAATATTTACATGGGCAAACTATCCTGAAATTATATGAATAATTGTTTACCTAGCAGACACTGAGTCCCCATTTTCTGTCTCTACCAGAAAGGATTCCTCTTCAGTTAATGTTCCAATCACTTCAGAACTGAAACATAATTATAATGATAAATAAAACGAAAAAACCTAGAAGTGATTTTTTATGTTATCCCTTGCAAAAACAACATAATTGAATAGCGCAATAAACTTTACATTATTACGTTAATAAGTGTAAAGTGAAAGGAATTTGTGCGCGAAAAAAGGAACTCGCGCGACTCACATTTCCGCGAAAGACATTTGCGCGACTACACTTCCGCGAAAGATGCTTGTGCGACATTTATTTTAGATATTGAACAAAATTCGATAAATTAAATGCCATACAGACGTAACATTACGCCTTTATTCTCTAAAGGGTAGGGCAGAGATAATAATAATAATATTCCACAACTATCACACAACGCCGTCTAGTCTCAAGCTAAGCAGAGCTTGTGTTATGAGTACGAGATGTATACTAAGTTTGTATAGTACAACCATTTATTACTTTATCTAGAAAACGTTCATAATACCTCGTTTAAATTGTAGAAAGTTATATTATGCGGTCACATACGTTCGTCCCGAGAGTATAGACACGACACCCATGACGTATATTTCGTAAAATTTTGCAGCCGCTATCTTGGATTTTGACTTTGACCTCATTTTCGTCATCAGCGCCCCCTAAAACCATGGAAACGACACCCATGACGCATATTTTGTAAAATTTCGCAGCCGCCATCTTGGATTTAGACTTTGACCTCATTATCGTCATCAGCGGCCCCGAGAACCATGGAAACGACACCCATGACGCATATTTTGTAAAATTTCGCAGCCGGCATCTTGGATTTTGACATTGACCTCATTTTCGTCATCAGCGCCCCCGAGAACCATGGAAACGACACCCATGACGTATATTTTGTAAAATTTCGCAGCCGCCATACTGGATTTTGATTTCGATCCGCGCCCTCGGGAGAAGAAACGTGTGGGACCGCATAATATAACTTTCAACAATTTAAACTAGCTATTACGTATGGTAACTAGATAAATGGGTGTACTACACGAACTTAGTATAATAGTCAGTTAGGAAACGCCGACCTCATCTAGTTAAAAAAAAATATGATTGACGTGTAAAAGTGTTTGTACAAACCTACTTACAGAAATAAAAATCATTTATCATTTACACCTCTGCCCTACCATTCGGAGAATACAGGCGGGATGTTACGTCTGTATGGGATCTCATTTTTCGGATTTTTTCCCAATATCCTTTACGAATATAAATGTCGCCCAAGCATCCATTCGCGTAAGTGTAGTCGCGCAATTGTCTTTCGCGGAAATGTCAGTCGTGCAACAGTCTAGTCGTGGAAACGTCCTGTCGCGCACGTGTCTAGTCGCGCAAAAGTCAATTCGTGGATATGTCTACAAAAAGGAGTCGCGTAAGTGTCTTTCGCGCAAATGTACCAGATCCCCCTATATATGAGCTACTGTGAAAATAAGAATAATAAATTAGGTATATGCATTTACTTGTCAGCAATAATGTCCTCATTTTCATTTTCAATATGCGGAGTTGACTTTTTCTCCTGTTCTATACAGCCAGAGCTACAAAATAAATGGATTTTTAGGCATCGGCATGAAGTATAGGCATGGGCGAAAGCAGGAAGATAGTTGTGCACGACATAGGTACTGTAAGTCTACAACAGACGCAAAAGTTACACCTCCGCAGTCGAAGTCGTACCAAATTTACTTATCAAGAATAATTACCCCCACAACTACATATGTCAATAATAGCATTCAAGTATTTTTTGAAATTCTGATCCGGACTGTCCCTACAAGGATGCGGTATGGATAGTACTACATTACAATAATTACCTCGTATCTGCATTTACGACTTGAGAATCTTCGTTATTTGATATTCTCCTAAAACAGAAATAAAACAATGATTATAAATAAAATAACAGTATGTTTACTACAATTGGATATTACATATTTAATTTTTTTATTTAGGTACACTAATTTAAACTTTCGATAGATATAAATGATAATTTTATTTCAATTAAAATACGTTACTTACCTCAATAATCTATTTTTTGCCAGTATAAGGAGTTTCTTTTTTTGTAATTTGGATTTACCAGCCATTTTCAGGACGAAACTCGAAAGCGAATAAAATTATGTTCTGATTGCTCCGAGCGTTAGCGTCTACCCGTGACAGTGGTCAGCGATGCACTGCCGCCCGTCGCCCGCAAGAGTCCCCGCTTCAACGCGCACCAAGTTTATTCGAAAAAAGAACCAACGTTGATTTATCAAACACAAAACAAATAAAAACCGTATACTAAAATTTGGGAAATTAAATTGTCTTTTAGATGGTGAAAGTTTTATGAAAATACACCCGATGGTGTTTGCGTGATTATCGTTTTTTTGTCCGCGGTAGACATTACTTTACAAATTAATTACACTATGTTAAAAAAATATAATTGCAAATATTCACATATCAAATTACTAAGATAAATTGTCTAGTATAACATATTTTATTTTCAAAGAAATCAGGCAGGTCATTTAGACGTGATGATGATTTTAAAATCATTAGAAATCGTATAACTGCGTTCCGTTTTTACCCTTTGGGTACGGAACCCTAAAAAGCAAAGCAAAAAACGAGCAATGATGGTGGAAGACAATAGCCAAGACAATACAAACAACCAAGAGACACTTTGTAATTAGCGTTGAAAATGCCGAAAATAACAATTTGTTTTTTTCCTCGAAAAAAAAAACAAATTGTGTTTTTTTCCGTTTTTTTCGCATGTCACATAGAAAAATTAACAGAAGAAATCCTTTGGAAAGAAACAGGATTCTTTCGAATGTTTCGGTTAATGATTTGAAAAGTGGAAAAAAACAAGTTTTATTGAAATTGAAATATATTTTAATAGGTGAATAATAATAATAATATTATTGTTGCTCTAGTCGAAAACCATGAGGACTACTGATGTAAAAAACCCGCGAAATATTTTTTTCAAATTTTTTGTCGGTCGAAATTTTTTTTTTTTTCTTAATTCATGTTGGGATACTGCTTGCACGGGGGTTACACAGGGGGGGTTAAATTTTGGTTATTTTTTGCCTACGACGCACCGTTTTCGAGATATTTGAATTTAATTATTTTTTATTTGATTCAACAATTATTTATGGAATTTTATTCAAACAGTTGTTTTATATTTTAGTCCGTGCTCAAATGCCGGGACATTAGTCCCTGTTCGCAACAGCACTGGAACGCGTTAATGCCGCGAATGCAAAGGGCTGCATTCGCTGGAACGCAACGTGTCGCCTGCGCCGGCGGCCGCCATCTTTTCTGCCCTTCTCTCGTACACTGCGAACGACAACGCGCACTAAAAACTTTTCTCATCTAATTATTGTTCAAAACTTATTTATTCTATTCTGTATAACTTGTCAAGGAACAATAAACGACATTTACTGTTAACACGCATCTGATTACCTACCTACTTGATGAGCCTGGCGTAGTGAGTGATTTGGTTTGCCTACAGGGAAGTACGCCCAATTTTGGTATGCTTAACCTACATTGATATTATATTGCAGCCGCTTTCTGTGCATCAGATTTAATAGGTAATCTGTCTCGAGTCAGATTAATATTAATGATTTCTTATTTCTTATTAGGTAGGTACTAAATAAACGACACTTTGCCTACCTAAACTCTTTGGAGTCAGATAAAATTATTGACAATAGTTTCTTAGTATGGAGGTACTACTAATTGAAAGACAATCATACCTACCTAACTAGTAACTATACCTACTTTCTTTCTTGCACTTTGCTTACGGGAACACCCTGGCATTTTCCAGAATCGCTGTGTACACCTGCTTCTTGGTTCCCGCTGGAGTGCGCTGCAATAAAGCTGCTTGTTCCTCACTGCTGCTGCTTGCATGCTGTGCTGTGTGACCTGCTTTGCTCGTGTGTGAGTCGCTGACTGCACGAGCTGTTGTCGTAGCTATTGCGCGACGTACATGGTTTGGCTTATTATCTTAACTTTTACATGCGGTACTGAATACCAGCACAGTTAATTTCTTTACGGTCTGTTCAGTTTTTGTAAGCGTTCACCATGTCGATTGAATTGAAATCTCTTGTTCAACAACGTGGTACGATAAAGGCTAGAATAACTATATTTTCAAAATATTTAAGTACAGTTAAACTAATAGAAGCTGACAGCATTCCTAAACAAATACATATGGAAACTGAAATAAAACTATCAAGATTCAAAGAATTGTTGACACAGTTTGATGATATTAAAACTAAAATTGAAGGTTTGGATCCTGATCAGTTGGAAGAAAATGACATAATTGAAAGTGACTTTTGCTCAAACATTGCTAAAGCTCAATTGTTAATTGAAAGTTTTGCTCCTCGTGATGTAGTACCCGAAAATACTAACTGTAATTCTATATCTAGTTGTCAAAATGGTAAACAGGATTGCCGCAACTATAACATTAAATTGCCAACTATTCAGCTGCCCTCCTTTGACGGAAACTATTTAAAGTGGATGGAATTTCGTGACACTTTCGATTCTTTAATTAACAATAACAATACAATTCCGGATATTAACAAGTTTCATTACCTCCGCTCTTCTTTAGAGGAAGGAGCGTCTGACATAATCAAATCAATTGAATTCACTGCTGCCAATTATAAATTAGCTTGGAGTTTACTTACTGAACGCTTTGATAACAACCGGATACTTACGAATAATCATTTAAAGGCTATCTTGAATTTTGAGACAATAACTAAAGAAAATTACAAGTCACTTCGTACTATGATAGATTACTATTCTAAAAACATTCGAGCCTTATCTTCTTTGAATGATACTGAATCCCGCTGGGACATTCTACTTGTGTATATTATGGCGTCTAAACTAGATGGCGCCACAGGTCGCACATGGGAGGAACACAGGAGTACTATTGCTGCTTCACCGACAATCGAAGAATTCTATAATTTCTTGCGAAATCGTGCTGATGTTTTGGAAACCTTGCAGTACAGCAAAAATGATGCTGCTACTAAAACTGAAAAACGTTCTTATTCTAAAGATAATAAGCAAACAAAATCATTTGTCTCTTCTTCTAACACTAAAGGAAAAGGGTGTGTTATATGTTCACAAGATCATTTACTATATAAGTGTGATAAATTCAAAGACATGTCACTGGATGCTCGATACAGTGAAGTTTCCAAGCATAAGCTCTGTCACAACTGTTTACGTCCTGGACATTACTCTGCTCACTGCAAACATAATCCTTGCAAAATCTGCAACAAAAAACACAATTTATTGCTACATAAATCACAGTCCAATAATGACAAGACAAACTCACCTGTTGATACGTCTTCTGCAGCGCCAGTTCCTCATGAAGCTAGTACCTCTCAGACATCTTCTACTATTGCTATGTTTAATCCCGTATCACTCTCTGCGGCAATGCCCGGGCAGATCCTCTTATGTACTGCTCAAGTGGAATTAATTGATAGCCAAACTTCTGAAACACACACTGTTAGAGCACTACTAGATAATGGAAGCCAGTCTTCATTCATAACTGAAAAAATGCAAAGAAAACTGAATTTATCCTGTTCTAATACTAATATATCAATTGCTGGTATAAATAATAAGCTAACTAATACTACTAAAAGGTGTAACATAAAACTTAAATCGCGGATTAACTTATTCCATGCGAATGTTTCATGTCTTTTAGTGCCTGATATTACTGGGATGTTGCCCAGCTCAAAGATTAACCCTTCGGAATGGAATATTCCTAAATCTATAGAACTAGCAGATCCTACCTACTACGTACCCTCTGAAATTGACTTACTGCTAGGAGCTGATATTTATTGGGAAATTGTAGATTCCAAACAAATCAAGTTAGGTAAAAATAAACCGACACTACTAAAATCTAAACTGGGTTGGCTCGTGTCGGGCCCAACTGGTGTAAGCCCTACTACTACTACTCATTCTAACTTTTCTCAGGAGATTAGGGACTCTCTAACTAAGTTCTGGGAAGTTGAGGATGTTCCTGCCCTGCCAACCAATAATAATAAGTTTTCCAATGAGGAACAATATTGTGAAAACCATTTTATTGAAAACACTATCCGCCTGAGCAATGGGCGATTTTGTGTGAAACTTCCATTGCGTGAAGTCCCCAGTGAAACTTTAGGGGACTCTTATGTTATTGCTAAAAGGCGGTTCTTAAACTTAGAAAGGAAACTTAATAAATCTAAAATCAAAGATGACTATACTGAATTTATTAACGAATATAAAAGATTAGGTCATTTAACTGAGGTAAGCCGTCCTAGCTTCGGTTATTATATTCCTCACCATGCAGTAATTCGCGAAAGCAGTGAAACCACTCGCTTAAGAGTAGTCTTTGATGCCTCTTGTAAAACTTCTACTAGTAAGTCACTAAATGACATCCAATTTGTTGGACCGGTGGTTCAGGATGATTTAATGGCAATCTTGCTCAGGTTCCGTCAGTATACTTATGTAGTGACAGGTGACATAGAAAAAATGTATAGGCAGGTTATGGTACATGAATCACAGCGTCACTTACAACTTATACTCTGGAGGGAAGACGAAAGTCAACCACTCAAAACATTGCAACTCAATACTGTCACTTATGGAACGGCTTCAGCTCCGTATCTGAGTACTAGGTGTCTTGTCCAACTCGCAGCGGAGTGTACTGATGAAGCTGTTGCCAATACTATAAGACATGACTTCTATGTTGATGACCTGAACACTGGTTCAGACTCAAAATCTCTATTAAGGGCTAACATTTCAGGAGTAATTGACAAACTTGCTGAAGGTTGTTTTCCCTTGCGTAAATTTAGAACAAACTCCCCTGATATTTTTGATGGCATACCTACGACTGACCAATCTCAAGATTTTAGCAAACAGTCCTCCGTTTTGGGATTGAAATGGACACCTAGCTCTGATACTTTGCACTACTCAGTCGAAATTGAATCTATTCCTAAAGTTACGAAACGCTCTATATTGTCGAACTCGTGTCGAATATTTGACCCTTTAGGTCTCTTATCTGCTTGCACTATTTTTCATAAAATCATACTACAGAGGCTCTGGTTGCTAGACATAGGTTGGGATGATGAAGTTCCAAAGGACATTCAAAACTCATGGTTAGAATTCTATAATGAAACGCTATATTTCGCTCATATTCAGATACCTAGATATATATTCTGCAGTTCACCTATTCATATAGCGGCTCATTGCTTTACTGATGCCTCGCAAGATGCCTATGGTGCATGCATTTATCTTAAATCGACTAATAGTTTAGGCGAAGTTAAATGTAACTTATTGTGTGCTAAAACTAAAGTTTCTCCTTTAAAATCTGAAACAATTCCCCGTCTGGAATTGTTAGGCGCGTTACTCGGTGCGAAACTATATTCCAAAGTATTACACTCTTTAAAAATCAAGATTTCATGTACAGTATTTTGGACGGACTCAACCATAGTCTTAGGGTGGTTACACACGCCACCTAAAACTCTTAAAACGTATGTAAGCAATCGAATCGAACAAATTCGAGAATTAACTGACATAACTACTTGGCGTCATGTACCTTCTGAACATAATCCTGCTGATATGGCGTCTAGGGGCATTCAACCACGTCTTCTTGATAGTAATACTCTCTGGTGGCATGGTCCTTCTTTCCTGACCAAGTCTGAACATGAATGGCCCCAACCTAAATCTACTCCTTCCACTCTACCTGAAATTAAAATAGGCTTAAATATAATTTTATATGCTGACATTATACCCTTTCAAAAATACTCTAAACTATACAAACTACAAAGAATATGTGCTTACATACTAAGATTCATAAATAACATAAAAAATTCGAGTACTAAATTAAATGGTGAACTCACCTGTTCTGAGTTGAACAACTCACTGATACTTTTGGCTAAGGCGTCACAGAGAGAATACTTCTCAAAGGAAATTCACTCACTTGAAACTTTAAATAAATTAAATTCTAAGTCACGAGTTCTCTCTCTGAACCCATTTTTGGATAAGCACGGTGTGTTGCGTGTCGGTGGAAGGATCGACAATGCATCTTACTGTCCTTATGGGAAAAGGCATCCCATACTGCTAGACACACACACTTACCAGGTACTTATATAAACACACTTTTACCAAACGGCTATTTGAGCAGGAACATCTTCGTCTTCTACACTGTGGCCCTCAGCAACTTTTGAATACGATTCGTGAGCAATTTTGGCCTACAGGTGGAAAAGTGTTAGCTGCGACTACAGTTAGAAAGTGTGTTCGTTGTCAGAGATTTAGAGCTAAGCCTTTAAAACCCATAATGGGCAATCTTCCGCAACCTCGTGTAACTCCTGCTCCACCATTTGCGACTTGTGGCACTGATTTTGCAGGACCCTTTCTAATTTTAAATAGAAAGGGTCGCGGTGCCAAGACTTCCAAGTGCTATTTATGCATATTCGTTTGTTTCAGTACTAAAGCTGTGCACTTGGAAGTCGTGAGCGACTTAAGTAGCGATGCTTTCATCTTGTGTTTGCGTAGATTTATTTCACGAAGAAGTAAACCTCACACTATATACTGCGATAACGGAAAAAACTTCGTAGGAGCTAGCAACGAACTGAACAGACTGCTCAAGGAAAACGAACGGTCAGTTAGCGACTACGCGAGCACAGAGGGTATAACTTTTAAATTCTCTCCGGCTTATGCACCGCATTTCGGCGGTATCTGGGAGGCAGGAGTCAAGACAGCTAAGTATCATTTGAAACGCATAGCAGGTAACTCTAGTTTAACCTTTGAAGAATTGTATACCCTGTTTGCACAGATTGAGGCCATTATGAATTCAAGGCCCATAACTTCTATGTCTGCTGATCCATCTGATCTGTCGGCACTTACACCGGGACACTTCCTTGTGGGCCGACCATTGACCTCACTACCTTCACCCATTATCCAACGTGGCGGCCTCAATAGATACAAGCTGATTGAGCGCCTGAAAAACCACTTCTGGTCTCGGTGGAGAAAGGACTACCTTACCACTCTGCAGCAACGCGTCAAATGGCAGCGCAAACAAGACCACGTTCGTGTTGGCGACCTGGTCTTCATCCTAGACGACCAGCTGCCACCTATGAAGTGGCTCATGGGCCGCATTACCAAGCTGTACCCGGGAGCTGACGGCGTATGCAGGGTGGTCGACGTGAAGACTGAGTACGGCGTCATTCATAGGCCCGTCTCTAAACTATCCCTACTAGATTCCCAAGAGCTCCTTGGGGAACATGTCCCCAAGGGGGGGGAGGATGTTCGCAACAGCACTGGAACGCGTTAATGCCGCGAATGCAAAGGGCTGCATTCGCTGGAACGCAACGTGTCGCCTGCGCCGGCGGCCGCCATCTTTTCTGCCCTTCTCTCGTACACTGCGAACGACAACGCGCACTAAAAACTTTTCTCATCTAATTATTGTTCAAAACTTATTTATTCTATTCTGTATAACTTGTCAAGGAACAATAAACGACATTTACTGTTAACACGCATCTGATTATTTATCATCACACGAAACAGTCCCAAAAAATATTTTGTCGTAAGGCGTCTCCACTTTGACTCTGTTCTTTTTCGAACTTTAGGTATTTTAGTTCACCTTTTTCCGATCACTGGTAATAATACAGTGTGTATTATTTTAATCAAAATCAACCGGTTCGATTCCTGGCTAGAGATATTGATTTTTCAAAAATCCATTGATGCAGTTTTATTTTTCATCAAAATCGAGCCCGCGACTCCTTTGAGTACTTTTCGCTATTCCTCATAGTTTCGGATATGGCCATCCACGCCCACTTGAAAAATTCTAGTGGGCGTATAAGGTATCTATTCATACACGAAATAACTTTTAGCACAAACCCTGAAATCATGAAAAAAAATCAGCTGTTCCCGACATTTATGTTCTCATAACTCGTCAAAATGTAGGGAACAGCTGTTTTTTTTTCGCGATTTCAGGTTTGAATCCATAGTAAAAGTAGTTCGTAATGATGAGTACAATGACACCTTATGAGATTTCGTGTATGAATAGATAGACCTTAAATAAACCAAATTATTCAATGCATAATATTAGTAATAAAATAATATTATTACAATCTTAATATAATATCAAAATATTACCTTATTTTTATTAACACTACATTGAAATAAATATGGATGGTGATCAAAAATCAGACAGGATTATCCTCACCATCTGAAACGTATGGTTACGTGCAGCGTCACGCCCCGCGACCCCGCACCCCTGCAGGTGCGGGGTCGCGGGGCGTGACGCTCGCTCCTCCCACTCGCTCGAGGTCGCTGTCATTTAATGTCGCCTTAATATTATAAAGCTGCAGAGTTTGTTTGTTTGTTTGTTTGAACGCGCTAATCTCTGGAACTACTGGTCCGATTTGAATGATTCTTTTAGTGTTGGGTAGTCCATTTATCGAGGAAGGCTATAGGCTATTTTTTTTTTCAAAATTAGGGATCCGTAATAAAATTGCTATTTTGTAACACAAGGTGTAAAATCGAAAACCTATTTTTGCGTGCGCTGCAAAAACTATTGACAATAGAACAAAATGATGTACTACGGGTTTGTAGAGCCCATTAAGACCTACAAAAAAGTCCGCGAGAACATATATCTAGCTATCATGGTTTAATCACAATAACCGATTTTGTGTTCAAAATAATTATTAAATCGTCTGAAGAAAAAAAAACTACGTTAAACATGTATCGTAATATTAATCTTTATCGAAATTAAGCATTATGTTATCAAAATTAGGGATCCGTAATAAAATTGCTATTTTGTAACACAAGGTGTAAAATCGAAAACCTATTTTTGCGTGCGCTGCAAAAACTATTGACAATAGAACAAAATGATGTACTACGGGTTTGTAGAGCCCATTAAGACCTACAAAAAAGTCCGCGAGAACATATATCTAGCTATCATGGTTTAATCACAATAACCGATTTTGTGTTCAAAATAATTATTAAATCGTCTGAAGAAAAAAAAACTACGTTAAACATGTATCGTAATATTAATCTTTATCGAAATTAAGCATTATGTTATCAAGAGTATTTATTTATGAAGAAGTAAAATACTTTTTGTTTCATCTCAATCGGATATTTCGTTTAAAAGTTATCACGTGTGTAAGATGTTAAGAGTTGGTACCTATTAAGGAGTTATGGGCCATAGAGTTTTTTATCAACATATAAAATCCTGTAATAATCTTTTTCGAAATATATTTGTTGATGATTGTAAGTATAGGAACTTTAAAATAATATTTTAACCCGGTTTAAAGTGGACGGACACTCCCGCCTGTAGTCGTAATTCTTATGTGTCTGGCTGAATGTCGAACAGATAGACAGCTATTGCCTGCGACTTATACAATTTAACCTAAATCTATATTTTTCTTAATATTATAAAGCTGAAAAGTTTGGTTGTTTGTTATGAACGCGGTAATCTCGGGAAATACTGATCTGATATGAAAACTGTTTAAATATTCAATAGTCCATTTATTGAGGGAGGCTATAATATAGGCAATATTTTATCTCGGTATTTCCACGGAAACGAGAAAAACGCGGGTGAAACCGCGGGACACGGCTATATATAAATAAAAAGAAAAGTCCTGACTGACTGATTGACTGACTCATCAACGCCCAGCTCAAACCCTTGGACCTAGAAAGCTGAAATTTTGCACAGAGGTTCCTTTTATAATGTAGACAAGGAATAAGGAAGGATTTTTCGAAATTCAACCCCTAAGAAGGTGAACGCGGGGAAGATGAAATTTCACGCGGACGAAGTCGCGGGCAAAAGCTAGTAGTATTATAAAGAGAAAAGATTTGTTATTTTGTACGTTTGTTTGTTACGCTTTCATGGTAAATCGGCTGAACGGATTTAGATGGGAACATCAGGACATAGGATACTTTTTTATCCCGATATTCAAACGACATCGAAACAAGCAGGTGAAACCGCTAGGCGCAGCTAGTTAGAAATATAAAGATAATAATTATTAGAAAAGTAGGGGAAGTAGGGAGGTATAAGTACCGCTCCAAAATAATAGAATTACCCAAAAGATTTACAGTCTAATGCTTAAGGACTTTTGCTTTCGAAATAAGTCGGTCATTGCGGCAATGCCTAAGTCTAGAAGTCAGTCGGAAATATTTCGGTTAAAATGGTAATGGTTCAGATGGCGATGGTAACGATTCAGTTACTTACTTCTTTCAGTGTTTCGTAACGTCAGCGGTGGGCATCAACCTGATCGGCCATGGCGCCGTGGTGGGCTTCTCCGCTGTCCTGCTACCCCAGCTGCATCAGCCCGACTCCGGCATACACACCAGTAAGGAGGCTGACTCTTGGATTGGTAAGTCTGCTTCATATTTTCGCGTATCTCTACGAACAAGACAATCAATCAAGAGAGAGATCAAGACAAGAGAGAGATCGAGTCAATGTTTCTATTGACTTTGTGTGAATGAACTGAATCACAACGAACGGAACTCATCACTATTACAATAAATATGGCTTAGCATCTGTCAGTTTACTCCAGTGAATTAACAATTAGACTTTAGTGTAACAAACGAAACTTATTTGACATGCATATCTCTAAACTCAGTCCGAAATGAGTTACTAAGAAGTGTCATTTTACTGCAACTAAATATAAGTCGGACTATAGTTAGCAAGGTGGTAGTGGGGCTGGCTGTCGAAGATGATCTATACATTTAAGTATACGTGGGGAGGCTATTATAACGCACCCAAAGTCGTTGGTGTTATTTCAATTTCGAGACTTTGAGGCTTTCTGATTTCCGACAATGACTACTTCTTTGTTACTTTAAGGTGATCTTGGGGTGGTCTTACTGCTCCTATTCTGGTGGCTGGTTACTTCTTGGTTCTTGGTACCTTGTTATTACATGCATCAGCATGAACAAATGTGCCATCTGCCTAGCCTAACCCAACCACGTTGGGGTCGGCTTCCAGTCTAACCGGATGCAGCTGCTAATACGATTTGCCTTGATAAGACTGGTTGTCAGACTTTCGGGCTTCTGACGACCCGTAACGACTGCCTAAGATCCAAGAATGACAGCCGGCACCAGCGGCTTTCTAAGCCACGGTCGTCGTTGGTCCCGGATCGGTATGTAAAGATCACCCATCCACGGACCGACCGCGGCAAGTACAACTTAACCTGATCGATCGACCCTTGCGGCTATTAGTTCTTCTTTTAAAAGGTACCTCAATAGGCCGCACGTCTGTCGTAACGAAAGCAGTACAAACTACCCTCTTATTCTAATAGATATAATCTACTGAAGTTCTTGCAAATCCTCACAGATCTTTATGGGATGTTCCAGCTTCAGTGGTCGGCATAACCCTGTTGATAGGCAGCTTCGTCGCCTCTCCGATAATGGGCCACTATGGACGGAAGATGGCGCATTACACAGTCAGCGTGGCAGCTGTCGTGGGCTGGTTGACTACACTCATGGCTAATAGCGTCGAGGTACGGAACTACTCCTTATAAAGGGTATAATGAAATTAGCTAGAGATAACTCCACTTGGGATGGGTTTCGATATCTAATACCGATAAAATAAAAATAAAACAAACTACCTATCGAGCGAGGCCACGAATAAAAAAGACGGAGGTGACATTCTGGTAGCCGAATTGCGCTGTGTAACCCGGTGTCCTAGGTGAGCGACGGGAAGCGAGCGCGACACGTAGCGACGCGACGCGACACGTAGCGACGCGACGTGACGCGGATTAATGCGACCAATACTTCACGCGACGTGTGTCCCATTTGGAAGTCACTCGTTAGCAACAAACGCGGCTATCTCAGTTCATTATACATATTGTTTTAACCATGGACATGCCCATATGCCCCTGCGTATGTGTAGTCGCAAATTAATATTTTAAATACTTAGCCCTACAAAAACTTCGTAAACAAACAAGGAAGACAACAAATATCATAATATTTAGAAAGAAATAAGTTTGGAGAGTTTCATCCTTTTTAATATTCGGATATTTATGTTTATAGGTAGGTATTCGAAAG
Organism: Oligia strigilis; assembly: GCA_951800025.1. Classification (NCBI taxonomy): domain Eukaryota; kingdom Metazoa; phylum Arthropoda; class Insecta; order Lepidoptera; family Noctuidae; genus Oligia; species Oligia strigilis. Next base: position 922,036 of record OX637565.1, on the reverse strand, counting down.
TGCTAAAAATACATTTTATAAAATTGAATAAATGGTACTCTTTTTTATTAATCTGTACTCTTTATTTACCCTCTCTGAAATCAAATATACTCTAATTCTTCTAGAAAAAGCCTACTTCACACTGCGTCGCGTCTCGTCGCGCAAAAAACAAGTCCGCAATTCGTCGCGTTTCGTCGCATACTGTCGCATACAGACCTAGTCTTCTAGTGGCCTAGTGCACAATATAAGAATCGCGTGCAGCGAATCCAAGCGCCGAGCGTCTGCCCCCGGGCACCCCGCAGTCCCCCGCATTCATCCTACCTAGCGTGAAATTATTAAATAATATTTGACACGGTCGGGAAAGTTGCTCTACTAAGTATTATTCAATATTTATTTTAAATATTTTAATGGTACCTTGGGTCTGGGTGTATTACAGCGGACGGGGGTGGTTCTCTCTTTGCGCCTACGGTTTTTATATTAATTCGTTCAGGCTAGATCGTAATACCAAAGACCAGATATGACCGATGAAGGTTTTCAGATGACAAAAAAAATATTTCTCAAACAAATGGAACTTTCTGACCAACAAAGAGACGAACAACAGAAACAGACGATAGATCAAAGTTTCGATCACGAACATCTCTGCAGGAAAACGTCACCCGCTGCGGTCTTTATATTCATATAACACTCCAATATTTAGGAGCCAGTCCCGGTGGTATTTATAAAGACAAAGATGGAAAAACAGACTGGGAGAAATAAAATGCACATTTTCTACAAAAAATATGCAAGCTGAAGAAGCTACAAAATCAAAAAAAAAGTTTGGAAATGTAACACTAGGAAAAATACGTTTGTGTTTGCCGACAAACCACGATTATTATGTCCAAATTTAGGGCTAATTAAACATTACGGAGATGGATATGTGCTTATTTGCCGTATGGACTGGAGAGGACTACTGACAATGAAAGTCGAATTCTTAAAAAAGAGACCCTACGTTCTGGCACGACAAAATGGTAGGCCCATTGTATAAATTTTATTTGCATTGTCTGCTTCCTGAGCTTATTGATTCCCGCCTTGAACGCTCGATGCCAATAAAAGTCCTAGCAAAAAAAAGCAGGCAAATTCAAGCTATTGAGAAAAAAGTAAAAATAAATTAGAACGCGTCCACGTCTTCTGCCGCAGACGCTGTCATTCAGGAAAATTAATTCCTGCAGAGAGTACTCGTTACACTTTGCATATTCAGTCAAAAAAGTATCGGGAATGGATCATTTTTTTTAGTTTCCAAATTCAGTCAGTCGAGATATGCTGGAAGATTTGCCTCGCCCTGGTAGGCCATCAACGCCTTCAACTGAAGTTAACATCGCAAAAGTGAAAGAAATAGTGACTGAAAATCCTTAATCAAGTTTGAGAGAGATAGCGGCTAAACTTTCTGTGTCTGACGAGTCGATCCGTATCATTTTAAATAATCACTTGGGTATAACAGAACCACAAAACAGCACAAGAACAAGCTAGTGAAGTGAAGCACTACTGCGTTGTGCACACTACTTAGTAATCATAAAAACAAACTATTATCCTTATCTACTAATAAACGTATTATATCAGATGAATAGTTACACACCGATTTCTCTCTTTAATTTGATTTTCGAAAGAAGACAAAGCGTTGTGTAGTTATACAGACGCTATACAACGTTTATTAGTAAGGGGGTTAGAAAGAAAGATAATTCAAAAACAAATTACTCATAAGAATACCTTATCACGTTTCAGGTCATCCTCCTTGGAAGAATCATAGGCGGCTTATCGTTTGGCATGATGCTGCCTCTTCGCTCCATCCTCATCGGCGAATGCACAAGCCCGAAGAACAGGGGAGCCTTCCTCACTACCATATCCCTCACCCAGGGCTCTGGTATCTTCTTCGTCCACCTCGTCGGATCGCTCCTGAGCTGGCGAAGAACTGTCCTAGTCTGCCTCTTCCTTCCCTTCATCAGCCTCGTCATGACCCTCTTCACGCCAGAATCCCCAAGCTGGCTGGTTTCCAAAGGAAGATATAACGAATGCAGAGAAGTATTTCACTGGTTAAGAGGTAATGAGGAGGAACAAGAGTTAGAAGCCATGATCGAAGCAAGAGTTAACTTTGAAAAGACTAGGAGAACCCAAAAGAAGTTGGATTTAATGTCGACTGTGCAGAAGAAGGAGTTTTATAAGCCAATAATTCTGATGGTTCACGCGTATGCTATGGCACAGTTGTCAGGAGCAGCCACCAACGCTGCTTACTCCACAACTATCATCAAACTAATCATGATGAACCCTGATGTCAATGCTGATGCCTGGATGTTAGAACTCGACAGCCAAAGAATCTTAGTAAATACTTTAGCCATTTATATCATAAACAGATTTAAGAGAAGAACCATGATGTTTGCTTCAGGAGGACTTTGTGTGGCTAGTCATTTGGCTATAGTTGTCTACGTATACTCAAAAGACCAGGGTCTATTGAGTTATGAAGCTATATGGATTCCAGGTATACTGCTAAATGTGCATATCTTCTCAGTTTCTGTGGGTATGGTGCCACTGCCAAGCGTGATAGCTGGGGAAGTCTTTCCCCTACAATACAGAAGTACAGCTGGTAGCTTAAGCTTGGCATCAGTAGGTGTTACTTTATTCCTGGTCCTCAAAACCTTCCCTGGTCTGGTAGAAAGTGTGGGTATCACTGGAACGTACTCAGTGTATGCTGGGTTACTGACTTACTGTCTGGTTGTGATATGGTTTTTGATGCCAGAAACCAGAGGTAGAACATTGCAGGAGATTGAGAATGAGTACAGAGGAGTGGTGGGAGTAAAGGAAGAGAGGCAGTCACTGAAGGCTAATGGGAAGAAGGGAAAGGTGCCGAGTTAGGTAATCATAGTGAGTGACAAGTTGAAGACGCACACACACAGATTATACCTAGTTTTAAGTGAAAATAACTAGTCCAATTAGTGTTATGTTACAAAAAAAAATGTTTTACATAAATACAGCTTTTTCTTTGAATAACTTTTGTATCGTATGCTTTCGAAGATGTGTTAGTTAAAGGTTATCCTTCGTGATGAAGAGTTTTGTAGTTCGTGATTGGAGCATAACAAAAGATAAAACACAATTTATTTAATAACATAAGGTTAGGTCTTAAATAATGGCCTACATCTATATGGGTATGGGACAGGACTAAACTAATATTTATCTTCTGTCCTTGTCTTAATGAAATAGAAAGAAAAAGATGCATAAACTTAAATTTAGTTTAGTTTGTGAACAACAGAATCGGCGCCAATGTTTGTTGTATTGTTTATCTGAATATATCATTTGTCAATCAATGATAATAACAGGAATGTACTAGTCTAATCAAGTCTAATCTAAGTGCCACAAAATACAGAGAGTACAGAATGCAATCACATGTATGTATTTCACTTTTCTTACCTACGCTCGGCGTTCGCGCTATGGTTGTCAACTTTGGCTTATGCACAAAATACTATCCTGGTAGTGGCACTCGTATCGTACAATATTAAAACAAAACAATAAACATAGTATTAAAATACAAAAAGTTTACAGAACAAAAACATATAAGTACCTAAAATTTTACATTTGTCAATTTTCACTATCGAAAATCCCTAATAATTTTAAAACGGATTACTTACCCTATTTACACAATTTATTTTGCCATATCCGTTTTATGATTCAAAATAGGTAGTTTAGATAGCCATTTTTTTGTTGCTCCATTTTTGCACTTCACAGACGCGTGTCTCAAGCGGATGGCACTCGCGCTCGCACTAGTCCCAACCAGTCCGAGATAACGTGTCCGTGAGCGGTGTCTATGTGTGCGTTGCTCGAGCGCACTTTGTATGCCTTCTAGGTACTGTCTGTATTTTTTGTGTAAGTGCCCCATCACCTGCACTGTTGATGACCTAAAGAATACTACCAATGCCGCAATCAACGTGCCCATCTACTTGGCTCAAACTACCTATATAAAAAAACCGGTCAAGCGCGAGTCGGACTCGCGCACCGAGCGTTCCGTACAAATTTGTATGTATGTAACTATAAATTTACGGTTTTCGGATTGTTTCCTTTACTTGTGCTACAGCTTGTGCTTGCAGCCGTATTTGATATTAATTTCAACTTGATATTTCCACGCGTTCCTGTGAAAAGGGTCTTGACAGACGGACAGACAGACGGACAACGGAGTGATCTTATAAGGGTTTTGTTTTTCCTTTTGAGGTACGGAACCCTAAAAAAAACAACACAAATCAACGAGGAAGAGTACAATCGACACGAAAAGAAGAAGTATCTTTGCACCTGCTGGGCATAGGAATCTTCTCATATAAGTACTACAGAAGAAGCAAGCATTAAACACTATCACACTAATATTATAAAGGTGAAAGTTTGTGAGTGTCTGCGTGTGTGTGTTGTTTGTTACTTCTTCACGCTCAAACGGCTGGACCACTTTTGATAAAATTTTGTATGGAGGTAGCTGACGCCCTGGATTAACATATAAGCTACTTTTTATCCCGATATTCCCACGGGATTTACGCGGATGAAACCGCGGGATGCAGCTAGTTTTAAATATACCTAATACCTAAATTATTTAATGCTTTACCCTTGAACTACTTACAAGGATAGACTTAATGGATCGCAATAAAGATTTCAGCAATCCTCCGTAATCAACGTGCAAATAAATTACGCTTTTATAGATCTAGATAACATCAACTGTTTTTAATTTACAACATTATATGGCATCAAACTGAAGCATTTGGGTTTTCTTAATTTACCATACATAGGTACTTATGGTAAACACAACAGGTTTTTTAAACGTCAAGGTATCGATGTTGGTCGGTTGGTCAAGAAAGTTAAACCTAGGTGTCCGTCCGAGCTTTCCAATTCCTATGATGGAAAAGAACGGACGAACTGGAGGATTACTGTACCTGATGCGATTAACTGGTGGAAGAATTTGCATTAATTAACGGTTTAAACAGGCCAGTTACAAGTTGGCAGGCACAAACTTAGATGGAATCGGATAGAAACTGGTTGCAGTCAGTATTTTACGTTCCAGCTAAATAAGCTATAGCTGAAATTAGCATATTATGACAAACATACTTCATGTACCTACTGTATGGCGAACCGACAAAAATTTCAACGCAGGGGGTTAAAAATCATGTACTGAATCTATGTACAGTTTGCGCGTCGGTGTATCCTGTCGCCCTGTACAAAAACAGTGCCTTACCACACTACTTGAGTAAGATGTTTTTCTTCTACACCTAACAGCTTAACTTACACTAACCAATAACCTAAACAGTCCTCCAAAACGACGAGTGACGGGGACCGTCACGGGATACTGTTCGCTAAACAAACACTTCCACACAATAGGCATAACGGACAGTCCCTTGTGCAGGGCTTGCATGGAGGCTGATGAGACCGTTACCGTTACGCTTGTGCTCTTTGAGTGCACAGGCGTCACCCAGATTAGGTCAGAAACCCTCGGGACACCCAGATCTTACACAGATGTTTTCAACAGGCCAGGTGACCTAATCAACTTCTGGAGGGAGGTGGGCTGGTTGAAACAACCAGCAACGGCCACCATAGCCCACGCACAATGGTCCACTGGAAGGACTAAGTGCGGAAAGCAAACCCTTAGCATAGAACATAGAACAGTCCTCCAAAATTCTGCTAATCATGACTGCTGACGTCATCAGAGCCCAGCACCCGAGCGCCGCGTGGACCACAACGCATCATTGTCGCGATATCTTGCAGATAAACGTGAATAGTATCGCTTAGTTCCACTGCCGCTATTGTAAAAGATATCGCGTGATGATTTAAGGCTGGGGCGACAATAGCGGGTTAGTGGTCCAAAGTAATATTTGAAAAAGAAGAGGGAAAATTGGGGTTGATTTTTACGGATGATTTGAAAGAAAATTGGAGCACTATTCTGCACCCCCAATTGGGTAAAACACTTTCAATCGTAATCCAAAGGATTTTGTACGACATTGCTAATCTATTGCTTCATTTGTTTGAAAAAATTGTCTGCTAATCAATGTCCAATGACGCAATGAATGTTGTTAAATTGTTAAAAAAAATGAAAGGCATTTCAATTATTTTAAGTGTGTTACGCAACTAGCCTGCTAGTCAGTGATGTGGTGGAAATCATCACCATTTGTTTTGCGTCTACTACTTTTTCCACAGGAATGGCTTAATTTTTTTTAACATAACGTACCTACAGTCGAAGAAGCTATATAATTTCAAGCTATTTGGTATACTGGAAAAAACATTCATCTTTACACTACACGGGCAATATTCATTTTTATAGCATGCGTATTAACTTTTTAAGCATATGGTATACCACGGAATAGATAAATTATCTATTCCGTGTGGTATACCGTATACTTATTTAGGAGAGTGATGTAAAAGAATAAATAACTCAGCACACTCACAACTTTGTTTAAAAGTAGTTTACATTGCATCTAATTGCTGTGACAGTGTACAATATCATATATTTTTACAGGCATAATTTTGATAACCACTTAAAGATACACCACACAAATAAAATAAGATTACAGAATAAACGACTAGATAAACGCTATACGGCTTTTATTCCATCATAAAAGAAACGTCAATTTGCACTCAGACCCGGCCCAACCAACACCAAGTAGGTGCCTAGAGCAAGACAGTTACATCACTTTGTCCCATGTTACATGGAGTCAGCGCAGCACATCTCGCTAAATTTTGTTTCAGTGCGATTAGTGGAAGTGCTCAGGTGCGGTTCGTCCAAGTGCGGTTTGAAATCAGTGCTCGAGTGGAATACCTCTTTTTCTTCCATTCTCTCCTTTAAGCCGTCGCTCTATCATTCACTCCTATTTCTTTCCTAAGGACTTGGTGGATAATAAGCTTACACCGGGAACAGCAACCACTGCGTTACCGTGCTTTGGGTGATAAGTCTCGGCGACAAGTAGCCGAATTATGGGCCGAGTCCATTTAGATTGCTATCGACACGCTAAGAAGAAGAAGAAGATTTCTTTCCTAACCTTCCTCATACAATCCATTCATCTTTTCTTTGGTCTTTGGTATAACTCCACCTAACTCTAAACATAATTTAGACTATTACAATGACTAATGAATTAAACTCTTGGCACGCGTGCAAATATTAGCAACACGCAATTCATGGCATAAGACTCATTATCATAATTAGTATTTTAATATCTCAATTTGGTGACACGCTATCCATCGATTATAAAATCATAATATAAAATGATAATATGTTACAAATTGACCGTTTGTCAGTGGGCAAGTGATATGCAACAGTGTGGATCTGCCCTTAGATACCGATATTTCCATACTTACCGATAATCCTTTGAGTGCAGAAATAATGATAAACATACTTTATTTCATATTTTATTGTCATTGTAATAAACATGGAACTGGTAATCGGATAAAATGGGGCTTTCGTTCTAATTTAAGTTTTTTAAACAATTCCTCATAAAAATGTGCTGATATTTTATTGTGATACTATTTTTAAAGTTAAATTAGAGTTATTTTTTAAGTTACATAATGTTTATAATTTAAATGAGACTGTGTTGAAAGTGATCTTTGACGATGGGGAAGGAAAGACTTTCACCGTTTTGGAGACAAGTGAGTACCTACTTACCTACATCGTTATTTTATTCGTTTTAAGGAAATCTCAAAAAAGATAGACAGAAAAAAAATCAATACAAGCTTAACAAAACGAAACAACAAAAAAAAACTATTTCAGAAGTCTCTCCTAAAATACCACCTACGGTAAATTGTCAAAACCTTTTCCTATATACTGTGTTTGTGGCGATCGGTCCCGCTGCCAACTTCCTGGATGGAAAATATTTACCGCAGAATCAGCTATGCACGTGCTGGTACGAGAGACAGAAAGAAAATACATTTATTTAGTACAGACTAAAAGGCATACAACCAACATAATCTGCAAACTACTAAAAATAAAATTCAAAGTGTAGGTAGCTATTCCGTTGCCTCACGGCTGCGCCAAAGAAGAAGAACAACCAAATTTTTAACGTCCGCGTTTTTTCAAACAAGCTTTACGTTCGCCTTCACTAATAGCAGGCACTAACAGAGCTCTCTTCCCAGTGCTTCGTGACGGCAGCAGTCGGCAGCAACATCATCGGGCACGGCTGCGTGATCGGCTACCCTGCCATCTTGCTGCCGCAGCTGCTGGTGCCGAAGTCTCAGATACCGATGAGCAACACTGCGGCATCATGGCTAGGTAAGGCCTTGACTAAATTTTTCATATTAACCACATACATAGGTACCGGTACTTGATTGAATGTCTTCGGTAGACCAGGTCCGAACCTAGACAGGCGCTTTACTTAGAGTAAATTATCTCATCACCACTGCTATAAAACGGTGAAGGAAAAAATCGTAAGAACCAAAAATTCGAAGACATCTGACATCTACCAACCCGCACTGGGTCCACGTGGTGGATTACGGCCGAGTCCTTCTAACCGAGAGGAGGCCTGTGTCCCAGCAGTGGGAACATTATAGGCTGATTGTGCTACTGGTGGCTTAATTCGAAACTCGCTAAGAAACAAAATACAGCCTTCGAACCGCGTAACGCGTAACCGGGAATAAGCTGCTACCCAGTTTTGAACGCACGTTTCTGTACTCTTTCTCTGATAGTTAGGTACGTTGTGCAACATAAGTAAAATAAATGTTGGATGGAGTCCCAGTTTTATCAGTCTTCCTTATTTGTGTTCTAATGGAAACCTGGACCGACTAAACGATATCTTTATAGCTTATGGTTATGTGGGGTCTATTAAAAGTTGTTCAAACGACTCATAATCGCCATTTCATTTCCAGCATCAGTATTAGGCGTGACCCAGTTACTGGGCAGCTTCATCACGCCACCTATCATGGACCGGTTTGGCAGAAGGATTGCACATCTGGCCGTCACCATGCCTGTCCTCATCGGTTGGTTCATCACTATGATGGCTACCAGTTATGAGGTAAGCACAAAGACCAATACTGATAAAAAAATTATCCGTTACTTCTTAATTCTAAATCCAAAAGTTGAACTTCACAAACCTTTAAAAATTAAATCTTTTTTCCAGCCCCTACTTATCGGGAGAATTCTCCAAGGCCTCTCTATCGGCATGCTCTCGCCTCTACGTTCCATCCTGATCGGAGAGTACGCCAGTCCCAGAAACAGAGGAGCCTTCCTCACGACCGTCTCCTTGACACAAGCTTTCGGTATATTATTAGTACACGTGCTGGGATCCCTCCTCAGTTGGCAGAAGACCGCATTAATCTCCGTGTTCTTCTCATTCTTCAGTCTCGTCATGACGTTATACTCACCTGAGTCACCCAGCTGGCTAGTCTCTCGAGGGAAATACAAAGAGTGCCGAGAAGTCTTCCACTGGCTGCGAGGAGAAGAAGAAGACAATGAATTAGAGGAAATGATCCACGCACGAATGGTCTTCGAAAAAGCAAAACAAGAACAGAAGCTTGGCAAGAGACCCAACCGCGTGAAGAACGCAATGGCGACGGTGCAGAAACCAGAGTTCTACAAACCAATCATTATAATGATCCATGCATATGTCATGGTGCAGTTCGCTGGAGGTACCACCATGGCGGCTTACTCTACCACCATCATTAGTTTAATCATGGGTCCTAACGTCAATCCACACTTCTGGATGATCTTCTTAGACACGCAGAGATTTATCTCCAATACTGTAGCAGTTTTCTTAATTAACAAGATAAAGAGACGAACCATGATGTTCCTAACGGGTGGACTGTGCGTCATCAGCCAGTTAGCTATAGCGTCTTACACTTATTTGAAGAAAGAGGGCTTGCTGACTTACGATGCTGTGTGGATCCCAGCATTGCTCATCAATCTGCAGTTCTTCACAGTGGCTACAGGCATGCTGCCGCTACCAAACGTGATTGGTGGAGAGGTGTTCCCCCTACAATATAGAAGCATCGGAGGAAGCATTAGTTTAGCAACAATGTCAGCTTCATTCTTCTTAGTTCTAAAAACTTTCTTAGGATTAGTTGAGAGTGTAGGCATATACGGTATGTTGGATTTCGTATTAGTTTATTATTTTATTATAGGGTAGAAGTTAATATGACTTGCAAAATGCGTCACTATCCTATCGTGTCCTATCCTTTTCCCACATGCAACCCCGGACTATCGCTGTCCTGGTCACCATCTCCGGTGACGGTGTGAGGAAATTCTTCACTTGCCGCGTTGCCTTCAACGAGAGTAGTGTTCCATAACATGCTCCCTTGTTAATTACCAATTTACGGTTGCGAACTGTCGCGAAGCATTACGAACTATTATCTAAAACACTACGAAAAGTGCGTGTTTATGCTGTGAAAGGCGTCTGTGCGACCTCTCGCCGCCCTGATCCAGCCAGGCTCGAACCTTCGGCCGGCCGACGTGGAGGATTGATGGTGAATCTACATACAGGTCAGTGGTGTTGCATTTTCCTGCCAATTCCCTTGTTCCATGTACAATTTTCGTCGTCCTAATTCGTGTCGTGTTTTGCAAGGTCAGGCCTACCCACGTACTTTTCACCCCCGCAATATACAGTCCACTATTTTTAATTGATCCAGCTCCCAGCGTCTGGGATAAACGCAAAACTATTTCTTTATATTTCCGCCCAAGTATTTGGTGTTAGGCGCCACCATTTATTTTTGGTCACTTCGAACCGCATTTATGGTCGTTTAGGTCGCATTCTTAATTCAAACCGCATGGTCAGTTATAACTAAACGGTCACTGTACTACGTAATTAATAAATAGATTGTCGTTTATTCTTTGTATTTTCCCGCACTGACATCTATTTCTTTATATTTCCGCACCCGCATCGCATAGTACAACACAACGTAAAAGTTATTTCTTTCCAAATTCATTCCATTTTGGTATTCCGCCATTTTGAATCGGTTCCTATACGGTCGTTCTTTAGATAACTCGTTCGTTCGTAATTGTTCGGTGAACTTCGGCTCGCTTCGTTAGGGCACGTACGCATACCAGTACATTTGATATTTTTCTCTTACCCGCAATAATTTATTTTACTCTCGCAACTAAAGTTAGTCGTTTTATGATAATAACCGCTTATTTACTTTGTTTACATAGTCGTGTTGCCTACTTATCGCCGCTATTGTACATATTTACAGTAGTTCACAATGACTAAACCAAAGAGGAAGGGAAGTGATGCAGATCAGTTCTTCGACACTACCAGTACTAGTAAAAACCAGTTATCGTTATACGTAGTCAAACGTGATGTAATTTACAAACGCGTAGAAAATATTTTCGAACTTGCACAGAAAACAAATACTGATCGACAATATTATAAGTCGTTTTGTTCTAGTGCTTTAAATATTGATACATTGCGTAATGATTATCAACAAGTTTTAGATTCTTATAATATGTTAAATTTACAGTTGAACCCCGATTCTGAGGTCGAATATGATTCCTGGTTATCATTTGAAGAAATGTTTTGTTTTATAAAACAGGTTTTACTCAATTATAAAACCGAGTTTACTGAACCTGAATCTCAAACTTCATTACAAAAATCGAATCCTCGCCTTCCGCCCATTGATTTGATGTCATTCGACGGTAATGTCAAGAAATGGCCATTGTTTTATCAACAATTTAAAAGCATGATACACGATAACGCATCGCTCACTAATAGTGAAAAAGTATTTTATTTAGTAGGCAAATTAACTGGGCAGGCGTCGTGCGTTTGCGCAGGGTTGGCTCCAACCGCAGAAAATTATATTATTATTTGGGAGGCACTCGTGCAAAAATATGACGATCCTCGCTCACTCGCATCCGCATATTTAAACCAATTGTTACAGTTTACACCGCTATCCATTGCTAGTTCTGATGGGTTAGACTCATTTATATATAATTTTGATTCTTCAGTACAAGCGCTTAAGCAATTGAAGCTTAATGATTTAACTGAATTTATTTTCTTGCATTTGGCTCTGCAAAAGTTGGACGCAGACACAGTTAAACTATTTGAAATTACCTATCGTAAAGATAAAATACCTCCTTATCATAATTTAATTGAATTTGTAAAGGAGCAAAGTAAAGTTTTGTCTCGTTCTATGAACCTTAGTAAATCGATAGATAGTCATTCTCAGTCTAAACAGCAGCGTCAAACGAAGCGCATCCCTAAACCGTCCAAGTCCTTTGTTAATACTGATGTAGGGTGTGGTCCAAGTGTAAGCGATAAATGCGCTTTATGTGATGAGAAACAACATGAAAATTTATACTCTTGTTCCTCATTTAATAAGTTAACCCCGCGAGAAAGATATAATTATATAAAACTTAATAATTTCTGCAACAATTGTTTAAGTACAAAACACAAGACTTTTTCTTGTAATTCGAAACATACTTGTTCTCATTGTTCAAAGCGACACCACACCTTATTACATTTCAATCCAACACAAAATGATAAAACAAATTGCAACGTTGGTTCTGTGGTGTCCAATACCTCTAATCCTATTCCCGCTACCGCTCATGACATGCCGCGCCCTACCCCGGCCAGCAGTCATTCAGAGTCCGCTATGACTCATTCACTCGCCGCTTCTAATGACCCTACAACTATTGCAAATAATGCATCGGTGTGTACAGTTTCGTACGATCGAACAGCTCGTTATCAAACGACTACGTTGTTAGGGACCGCAAAAGTAAAGTTTGTTGATTCTTTAAACCGCACGCACTTTTTGAGATGTCTAGTGGATCCTGGCTCTCAAAGTGATTATATTTCCGAAACTTGTTGTAAGCGACTATCGCTTTCTATTTATAATCAAACCCGCTATTCGCAAGTTCAAGGCATTGGAGGAGCCTCACAAAAAATTCTCGGTGTTACTTCTGTTAAATTCACGTCTCGCTTTGATAATAAGTGCGAATATTCTATAAGGCCGATGGTAGTAGGACAGATTACGTCACAGTTGCCGGACACCTGTGTTGATACAGCGTCTATTGAATTTATTCGTAACTTACCGCTCGCTGATGATGAGTTTTCGCAGCCGGGAACAATAGATATACTTTTAGGTGTTAAATTTTATTGTGAAATTTTACTCACTGATAAAATTAAACCCCCTTATGACGGTATGCCCTCCGCCTTTGAAACGACTTTAGGTTACCTGATTTTAGGTGACGCTCCTATTATATCTCCGCAACCCGCTACCCGCACATTGTGTGCTTTTACTTCTGACCCGCTACACCAGATTGTTGAAAGATTTTGGGCAGTCGAGGAATTACCTTCGCAGTCGTTTTTAAGTCCCGACGACCAGCAGTGTGAAAATATTTATACTTCAACCACTGTTCGTAACTCCGACGGCAGCTATTCAGTTGACCTTCCTTTTAAAGAAGACCCAAATAATCTAGGCAATTCTTATACTACCGCTAAAAAACGCTTCCTACTTTTAGAAAAGAAATTTTCTAAGGATCCTAGTTTAAAACTAAAATATGACGATGTTATTCGTGATTACCTAAATAAAGGTATACTGTCCCGCACCGCACCTGAGGCATTAGTCGCCGCAGGCTTTTATTTACCGCACCATCCTGTAGTGCGCAACGACAAGGCGACAACCAAAGTTCGTCCTGTGCTGGATGGCAGTGCCAAGACCGATACAGGCTTATCACTAAATGATGTCCTGTATACGGGTTGCAATCTACAGGCTGATATATTTCATATACTTTTAAATGTTCGTGTTTATTACATTGCCTTTTGTGCAGATGTAAAACAAATGTATTTATGCATTTATACAAATGCTCCGCACCGCAAATATCAACGAATCTTATATAGATTTTCAGAAACCGACCCACTCGAGGTTTTTGAGTTCACTCGAGTCACATTTGGGCTTCGGTCTTCACCATTTTTGGCGCTCCGCACGCTACGCCAGCTCGCTAGCGATGAACGGCATAATTGGCCAACTGCGGCAGCCGTATTAGAGAGGGACATTTATATGGATGACGTAGCTTCATCTGCTTCTTCTCTCGAGGAAGCAGTCAAGACAGCTACCGATCTGATCCAGATCTTCAAAACTGGCGGGTTTGACTTAGTTAAATGGACTTCCAACTCACAGGAATTGCTCAAACATATTCCCGAGTCGCACCGTCAATCTGAATGCATTTCTTTCCACGATGGAAATACATTTAAGATATTAGGTTTGCGTTGGTTACCCGCTCAGGATACCTTTATTTTCGAAATATCAAGTCCCCCACCTGCTTGTACTAAACGCGCCATTTTATCCGCAACCGCTCGGTTGTACGACGTCTTAGGACTCGTCGGCCCTATAATTCTTTTCGCTAAATTAATCATTAAGGAACTCTGGCTTTTAAATCTCGATTGGGACGATATACCCCCTTCTCGCATTGTTAAAATTTGGCAACAATATTTAATAGAATTACCGCAAATATCTAATTTATCGTTTCCACGTCATTTAGGTATAGAAACCCGTTCTACAGTTTCCTTAGTAGCATTTTCAGATGCGAGCGAATCCGCATACGGCTGTGTGATTTATTTACACGTCGTCAATGGCGATCAATCGCCTATTATTTCACTCGTGTGCTCCAAATCACGTGTCGCATCTGCTAAACCTAAAATCACTCTCGCACGCTTGGAATTAAACGGAATACTTTTAATGTCACGACTTCTTAAAACCGTTTATGACACTTTATCTAAACGACATAAAATTGAAGATATTTATGCTTTTTCGGATTCTGAAGTAGCACTCTGTTGGTCTGTTGCTTCGCCACACAGATTCAACACTTATGTTGCCAACCGCATTTCACAAATTCAGGAAAATATTTCACCTGAAAATTTATATCATGTCGCTGGCATCGAGAACCCCGCAGATTGCGTATCTCGTGGGCTCACGCCTTCGCAGCTCATTCAACATGAGCTTTGGTTTAAGGGTCCATCCTGGCTTTCCTTGCCTAGACAAGACTGGCCTATACAACAATTTTTATCCAACCGGTCTTCATTACCGGAAGAAAAAACTGTTACGCATGTGACTCAAGTCGCAGATAATGATAACCCGCTTTTAAAATTAGCTTCAGAGTGTTCCACTTGGGAAAAGCTGCTGGAAGCTACAGTTTTTTCGCTTCGATTTATTAAAAAATTGCCGCAAAACGATACAATTACCGCTGAAGATCTAAATATAGCTGAATCGGAAATAATTCGCGCGGTCCAGTCTAAATACTTTTCTGAAGACATTAAGAATATTTCTAAGGGTCAACCATGTTCGGCCAAGTTACGGAAACTGTTTCCATTTTTATGTAACGGACTTCTACGTGTCGGAGGTCGCTTATCGAACTCGACACTAGACTATTCTTCTAAACATCCGATTTTACTTCCCGGGCAAGGACATGTTGTTAAATTATTAATTGAATTTTATCACCGCGACAATTGTCACGCCGGGCCGCAATTATTAATTTCGATATTAAGATCCAAATATTGGATTATTTCCGCTAGACGTGTGGTTCGACAGTACATACACAAGTGTAATGATTGTTTCCGAGTTAATCCTAAGCCTACGTTTCCGCCTATGGCCGATTTGCCTAAATGTAGATTAGAGCAATGCAAAGCGTTTTTACAAACGGGCGTCGATTACGCAGGTCCGCTTTATGTTACTCCTTACCGCAAACGGGGCGTACGAAGCGTAAAAGCTTATATTTGTATTTTTATTTGTCTCGTGACAAAAGCAGTTCATATCGAACTAGTTTCTAACTTAACATCCGCTTCCTTTATCGACGCATTTAAACGATTCATATCCCGAAGAGGTCCTTGTAATTTCTTATATAGCGATAACGGGACTAATTTTGTCGCTTCTAAAAAATATTTTAATGAACTTCACGAGTTTTTACAAACTGCTGATTATTATCAAAGTTTTAGTCATGAACTCGCGAAGAACCGTATCACGTGGCGAATGAACCCTCCTACAGCAAGTCACTTCGGAGGGATATGGGAAGCGAACGTTAAGAGCACCAAGTCGCTTTTATTTCGTACAATCGGCAATCAAGTTCTCACCTTTGAGGAGATGTCGACCATTCTTAGTCAAATTGAGGCCGTGCTAAATAGCCGTCCTCTTTATGTTTTGAGCTCTGATCCATCAGAGCCATTAGCACTTACTCCCGCGCATTTTTTGTCTACCACTCCGCTAGAATGCTTACCTGCAGCCGACTTATCCGACGAACGGACAGATCTGTTGTCTCGTTTCTCTCTAATGGATTCGATAGTTCAATCGTATTGGAAGCGATTTAAGTCGGAATATTTACATAATTTGCAACAACGCGAAAAATGGAATACTCCGTCTAATCCGATTTCAGTCGGTACTGTAGTGTTGTTAAATGTAGATAACGCTCCACCCTTGCAGTGGCCATTAGGAATTGTTACCAATGTATACCCTGGTAAGGATGGTGTTGTTCGCGTAGCGGAAGTAAAAACTAAAACCGGTACTTATAAACGACCAGTAGTGCGGTTATGCCCTCTTCCGACTCAATAGTCATATATCTCTATTATGTGTACTTTACGCACTTATGTATTAAATTAGCTTATTTTATGTTAGTTAAGTTAAATTTAGAAGTTTCATTATATTTCTCCGCTCTAGTTACTCCTTGAAGTTGCTAAATATAGCGATTTTCTTAATTTTTTAACCTTCTTTTGAAGGGTTTCTTCAAGGCTGGGGGGATGTTGGATTTCGTATTAGTTTATTATTTTATTATAGGGTAGAAGTTAATATGACTTGCAAAATGCGTCACTATCCTATCGTGTCCTATCCTTTTCCCACATGCAACCCCGGACTATCGCTGTCCTGGTCACCATCTCCGGTGACGGTGTGAGGAAATTCTTCACTTGCCGCGTTGCCTTCAACGAGAGTAGTGTTCCATAACATGCTCCCTTGTTAATTACCAATTTACGGTTGCGAACTGTCGCGAAGCATTACGAACTATTATCTAAAACACTACGAAAAGTGCGTGTTTATGCTGTGAAAGGCGTCTGTGCGACCTCTCGCCGCCCTGATCCAGCCAGGCTCGAACCTTCGGCCGGCCGACGTGGAGGATTGATGGTGAATCTACATACAGGTCAGTGGTGTTGCATTTTCCTGCCAATTCCCTTGTTCCATGTACAATTTTCGTCGTCCTAATTCGTGTCGTGTTTTGCAAGGTCAGGCCTACCCACGTACTTTTCACCCCCGCAATATACAGTCCACTATTTTTAATTGATCCAGCTCCCAGCGTCTGGGATAAACGCAAAACTATTTCTTTATATTTCCGCCCAAGTATTTGGTGTTAGGCGCCACCACGGTACGTACTGTATCTACGCGAGTCTTCTCACATACTGTTTACTGGTGATCTCAGTTCTACTGCCGGAGACGAAAGGTAAGACCCTGCAGGAAATCGAGGATGAGTTCAGAGGCAGGCCGTTGGCTCCTCAGGAGATTGAAGAGCTGATGGTGTTCCAATCCTGTCCTGTCCTTACTTATAAGAGGAAAATGTCAGCGCGAAGACTCAGCACTCCTATATTACATTAGGTGAACTATCGAGATAATCGTCAATTGTTTTACGCTTTCGGAAAGATTTGGAATGATATTATGTAGATAAGTTATCTGCAAAGAATACAATTTTTATTGTTACGATAAGTTTTATGTAAGAGCACGCTGTTGTGTGTTATCCAATGTGTCAGTGTGTTCATAAATATAAGATTAATTATAGACATTTTTTTGATTTTTAATTTGATAGACCCCCTGTCAACAGGTGTTGTTGATCAATTTATCGTTCAAGACGTCAAGAAAGCAATCAATTGTATTTGGGTACTTATCTAATCATGCTGATCATGATACATAGGAAAAACAATTAATTTCTTTAATCATATCACCTACATAATACATAATGCAGCCAGGCTTCAGTGGAAATAGGCCGCACACGTTTGCTGCATGTCGAACCAATCATGGGCCAAAATTACCACCACGTGAGTCCCAGACGTCTGGCGACATCGAGGCAGACCCAGAAGATGCTCAGAAGATGGATGAGCTTGACGTCTACAGAAAGGATTGCTCCACGCTCAAGACAGAAAGGAGGAAAGAAGAAAGGGACGCCTTTGCCCTGCAGTGTTCTCCCGAACATAGACTTAAAAATCACACTAATAATATAAAGGCGAAAGTTTGTGAGTGTGTGTGTGTTTATATGTTTGTTACTTCTTCACGCTCAAACGGCTGGACCAATTTTGATAAACAGTATGGAGGTAGCTGACACCCTGGATTAACATATAGGCTACTTTTTATCCCGATATTCCCACGGGATCGAAACTTATGCGGGTGAAACCGCGGGGCGCAGCTAGTAAATAAATAAATAATACCAGCCTTTTACCGTGTCATACATCAATACATTTTATAAACGATACCTCTCGATACCGACCTACGATTCATGCAAGCTATTTTAAACTAGCGTTTTTTTAACGGCTTTTCTAATCAATCCGTCTGTCATCTAGTAATCCTTTATTACAGCCGTTACTTAGGATTTATCGGGATTATGAATAGGTACGCGATGCCTGGGCTAGGTGGAGCGAAGATCTTCGCGGGGTGGCTATGGTAGCGGCTGGATGAAGAGATGCCAAGAACAGAGATGAATTGTGTTGGTACGATTGGTTGGTAGAGCACTGGTGGCCCAGATGTAACGGCCGCTACTTACGAGTTGTAGGTCGTGGGTTCGAACCCAAGCAGGCACTTTACTTTGTATACATTTTTTCATCACCACTGCTCTCAAAACGGTGAAGGAAAACTTCGTGAGGAAACCGGCAGCCTAAAAACAAAAATTCGAAGACATGACATCTATCAACCAGCAACGGGCCCGCGTGGTGGATTACGGCGTAATCCACTTACGGCGCACTTCCTCTCACCGAGAGGAGGCCTGTATCCCAGTAGTGGGAACATTAGATAGGCTGATTATGTGCTACGATACAGCCTACATATTATGTTCTACAGTGTACTGATACAGGCTGGTGATGATGATGCTGATGTTGCTACGAGGTAATAATAAATAAGTAAGTAATTCGCTAACTGGGTGGTATTCGTATCCACGAGCGCGGATATTGTTCACCAGTGGCCAATTAACCCCTCTTGTTAATTACGATAAAATGAACGTGCGTTTAGAGTGGGAAAATAACAAGAATATAAGCTGCAAGGTAAGTGGAGAGCCACTTTTGATTAAACATGCACTACAGTACCTATCTGACAAAAATACAGAGGGCTGCTATATCAGAAAAATGGCTGGCAGACATTACTTCCCTAATAAAAAAAGAATTTTTAATAACAATTAGAGTACCTACCTACATTTTTATGTACACCTACCTAGCCACTTATTTGGGACTTTTTTAACCCAATTTTTTTTAACTGATTTCGTCCGCAAGTAGGTAATTTCTTGTTCCCCCGACCCACCCCGTCGCATCGCATTCACCTGCCCGCGCTGTTACCTACTTTGTTTTCGCTAAGCGTTCTTTCTGACTTTTTTTCTTTTTGATAAGGTTCCTAGCGTGATATTAAATAGCCTAATTTAAACCTTCCTCAAGAATTGGACTATCAAATGTAAAAGAATTTGTCATATCCGACTGATAGTTCCAGAGGTTAATAATAGTAGATTATGCACCGAGGGGCTAAAGTTGTGTCTTATGTCACGGGCGTCATATTGAATCTCGAGCGCAACGAAGGATTTGGGATTTAACTCACGAGCGAAGCGAGGGAGTTAATACAAGAATCCTGAATGCAGCGAGGGATTCAAGCTAGCCTAAGGCAAAGACACCTTTAGCCCAGAGGAGGATACTCTACTTTTTACACCTACTGTGAGAAAATAATAGCCATAGTACGAAAAACAAAATAGAACTGGTTCCGAAATGGACTTGACGCTTTTCGTACTTTTCCATTTTTGGAAATTGTCGTAGGCTTTTATATGAGTTTCCTTTGACTTTTCCGGCAGTAAATCATTGGAAATATTATTAGCTTCGGTTGTAATGAATTCAGGAGTACAATCACTTTCATCACTCGACATTTTATAATACTTTGTTGATAAATTTAAAGTTTAAATGCCAAAAGTTCGCGCCTTTATTGCGTCTACCAATAAGTAGCCAAGACACGATCAATTCGATTTTCAAAAAAAAAAAGTCTCTTCTACGGTTTTGTCGTGTGTGTCTATTGATATCACTCTCATGGAAGTGGCGTTTGTGTAAACTAAGCTTTATACAGGGCTGGTAGAATGGTTTTGGATGATTGGCTGTATGCATTTTGAATTTAGAACGTCATTGGAGAAATGGAGACGCTCGTGAAAATAGAGTATTTTTGATAAAATGTGATAAATCGACTGTAGTTTAGATAGGTTTTATTATTTATTTATTTATTCACAAAATCCACAGCAATCTTTGCGCAGTTTACTTAAAATAAATTAAGTAATGTTACAGCCAATTACTATTACGGTATTACGGCGCGGTACGGTATTTGTTATTATTAATGCCAGTTTTAATGTTATTCCATTCCTTTTAAAAAATGGTTCGTAGTTATCTAACTAAGTAGGTATTCTTACAATATTATGTCTTCGAAAACATGGCAACGATATGAAGAAGCAGTCGTTATGATTTTGTAGGAAATCGAGAATATCATCCACCCGTAGTAAGGGTATCGAGAATAGCTTTCCTCTTTCTGGCACCAAAGGGTGTTTGTTAGTACTATACTGCACTGCCAATTTAGCTGAGCATGTGAGATTCCAAATTCAAATGACATTATTGACCAGCGGGTCATAATGAAATCCAGTAAGCATCATATTGTAGTCTTTGATCCAGTACAACATTAGACCGGCTGTTATACAGCATCATATTGTAGTCTTTGGCTGTGCCCCCGGCCACTAATGACTTATACAGCATCATATTGTAGTCTTTGCTAATGACTCACTTTAGGTTAAGGTTGCTAGACATTATAATTTGACATTTTCGAGCAGGTGGTGTGAAAATTAACAAACAAACTCTTCCAATTTGTCTTCAAGAACATTTTACTTTCATTTGGAGCAGTGGTGGCCCAGTGGGGAAGGAAAACATCGCGAAGAAACCGGGAAGTCTTAGAACAAAAAAAACCGGGCAAGAGCGAGTCGGACTCGCGCACCGAGGGTTCCGTGCCATCATTTATTATGTTTTTAAATCATCGGGAAGACCTATATTCTTCAGAGAATTTTAACACCGTGCACTGCGGTGTAGAATATTGCAGTTTTATGTCAGCCCCATCTCTTGACCGATAGTGGAACTAGTGTAAATTTTGTTGATGATTTCTGAAAAAGTGTGCTATTTGGTTTAGACATCGTTTTATTTTTTCTGTAATCTTTCCATAAACTTCTATCACATAGAATTATTTCAGATTTTTCTCTTTGCAAACTTCGGAGATAAGGGGGGGTAAACGGTATTTTTTTTTACATTTTTCATCAATAGACGAAAACTATGCGGCTTAAAAAAAGAAAAAAATGTTTGAGAATGTGCAAACTGCGCTCTTTCATATGATACCCCACATGCCCTAGTAGCCGCACTTCGAATTTTCCCCTGTTGCAAAAAATATACCTACATAATTATATTTTTATTTCTTTCTTATTTGCAAAATAGTTGGGCAAACGTCATCTAAAACAATTCCAAATTTCAAGTTGATAGCATTAGTAGTTCTTAAGATATCCAACTGTGACAGACAGACAGACTTAGTCTCACCATAAGTGTTCCGTTTTACCATTTTGGTACAGAACCCTAAAAAAACGAAGACGTAATTTAATTAGGTACTGGTAGGTCTGATGGCTCTGAAGCTCTGTCTAAACTAGACTAAACCGGTCAAGTTCCGCGCTTACCTACCTATGTAGTACGATACATTATACAATAGAAAATCAATTGTGTCTCATTAGCGGAGCTTGAGAGGTCATTACTTGTTAGATGGTTTCACTCAGTTATTGCAATGAGTGGGGTTTGAATTCGAACTAACGTCAACTCTCAGTCACAATTCAGACATAACCGTTGAGCCATTGCCGCTTTCTTCAGAATTAGTTTCTTATCTATATCCGTCGGTAGATTTATGTTTTCAATATTTACGCACGATGATTACCTACTTGTTTGGCAAATCATCAAAGTCAACAACAAAGGAGAGCAGTAATCTTATCGATGATAACAGTTATAGTATCAGATAAGCGATTTGCAATCGATTGACACCCATAAGTGTGTACTTTACTTGTTTTGCGTAGGTACTAAAATAGATCGTAGATACCTGATACGTTCCAGAAAAAAAACTTCAATAGATAACTATTTAAGTTTTTCCTTCGGCATGCATTCATTGCAGGTTTTGTAACTATCGCAGATGTTGTTGACTTTTGTAATACGTTTTAAATGCAACCTCTTCGCACTTCGGAGAGCACATTTACCCCTCGTTCTTAATCTTCATGCAATTATCATGACAGTCTTAACATAACCATAGCATAATAATGCCTAGCCTATGACGTTCCCACTGCTGAGACACAGGCTTCCAGTCTGTGGCAGAGAGTGGACATAAACCACCACACGAGCTCAGTGCTGGTTGGTGGAAACTAGTCTTCGAATTTTTGGATCTAGGCTAGGACATGCCGATACGAGCATTAGGTGATGAACTAAATTAAGTACACAAAGTGGCTGCCTGGGCTCGATAGCACGACCTACGATACTTAGTTAGGCTCCGTTATCAATTGGCCACCACTGTGCACCACAGCATCGCCTACTTTAATTTCTATCAATCGCCTGGATGTTTCTGAAAGGCAGTATGAGTCACGATAATGGCTTAAACATCCATAGTGGTATTTTTGTCATACTTATCAAGTAGGTATTTACTTGATAAGTATGACAAAAATACCAGTTCTCCGATACATGGTGCGCATCTTTGTCCCTGCCACCCTGTAGGTAGGTATATAACTATATGTACCTTATGTTACTGCAACTTCCATTAGGTATTGGTGTGATAAAATTCATGTAGTAAACAAATTAAATCAAAACAAGATATTTTCTATAATTTTCTATATTTATTTGGTACACAATAAGTCGATCTGTCCAACGATACGGGTTGGCATCCATTCATTTACATTTAAACAATTTAATTTTACACTAGAATACTATCAGGTTTAGTATGAGATTCCAGTATTGTTGGACAAACGTAGACATTCTCTTAACTAAATATATCTGTACAATAATGGTTGCGCAGGCGTCGATGGTTTGGTCGAATAGGAGGGTAGTTTTAAAATTATTTATTGAACTATAAAACTGTATTTTATTCATACTTGGTTATTAGCTTGTGTTAGCTTGGCCCTAGGTACTGGTAATTGTGATATTACACTTTCTAAGGATTGCTTTGATGCCAAATTAAATCATCAAATTGTTCTACCATCTGCCTAGTCTTTTCCCAACTATGTTGGGGTCGGCTTCCAGTCTAACCGGATGCAGTTGAATACCAGTATTTTACATGGAGCGACTGCCTATCTGACGTCCACAACTCAGTTACTGGGTAATACGATAACCCTTGGTAAGACTGGTTGTCAGACTTTCGGGCTTCTGACGGCCCATAACGACTGTCAAAGATCCACGAATGACAGCCGGGACCAACAGTTTAACGTGCTTTCCGAGGCACGGAGGGGTCTTGGTATGTAAAGATGGTCACCCATCCACGGACCAACCGCGGCAAGCGTAGCTTAACCTGATCGATCGACCCGTGCGGCTGTTATTGCTTAGCCACAGGCCCCTCCAAAATTGTTCTACATATTGCATAATTTGAAAATGAACCTTCATAAACTCTTTTTATGTCAATCACAATCATATTACAAATTCTATAAAACAACAATAAAATAAGTAATTAATGAGCAATTCATTTCGATCTAGCAGCAATCCACAATCTTAATATTCAAATTAAACGTGAGTATTGGACAAGCCCCGCTATTCACAAAACCGTCGCCTGCGCAGATATCGGGCATACATACAGTTCGCGTCAAATAACTTTGCTGCTCTGAAGCTAGGCTCTTTCCTAGCCGCGCCAATCCGCGCCATGCGCGCTGCTGTTATGTTCATAGGATTAACTACTGCGCAGTGATTTGTTGCCTACTTCAGAGCGGCACAGTTATTTGACGCGAACTGTAAATACATTTATTAACATAACACATCAGATCGAACGAGGGCTGGCAGAGATCAACAATGCGGTCAACTTTGTATTACAGCCATTCTATTGGTGCTTTTGGTTTCACTAGTTTTTGTATGTGGTCGAGACTAAACATTGCATGGAAAAAAATTGGTCTTAATTTGTCTTGTGCCTCAATTTGGGCAGTTTTGTCAGAATTTTCTAGTATGGATATTCGGGGTAACAACAATAGCGTTCGCCACTGGATTCTGAATAGGTACAGTAAGCATTAAATTTTTTTCGTGAACTAGGTAGGTACTCCACATTTGAAAGAGCGAGGAACTACTGCAAGTATATTTTTTTAATAAAAAAATAAATTAAATAAGTAGGTACTTATTAATTTTTTAATATTTTTTTAAATCAATTATTATTAATAATAGTCAAACCAACCGCACCTCGTCAATTAAAACTAGCAACAATCCAAACAGTTATTTGTAACGGTTGAGACTTAGCGCTAAATGGCTGGCGGCGACAGCCGTCTTGTAACAAATATAAATCTTGTCTACTAAGCGATAGAGTTCATATTGGCTTACAATTTGTCATACTGATATAGCAGCATGGTCACATGTCACAACTCTGCATTTTATTATTTAGAAAATATAAATAAAAGATATAATTTACAGAAATCATCAAATTATTTAATTTATATAAAGTAATGTTACAGATATCGAAATATGATTTTTGTTTTATATTACATCTTAACATAATGAAATGAAGATGAATCAATGAGAATAAATTATATTAAGTATGTTTTTCCTATAAATCAATAAATAACATTAGCTCTCAATTAATTTTAAACTACTATAATATTTGAACAAGTATGCAATGCAGAGTTGTGTTTGTGTACCATACAATTAAGCACAGTTAATAATGCATTGTTTCCAGTAAAATTATAGCAGGTGTTTCCTACATAAATCAACATTATAAATACCTTACCAGAAAGGAATTTTAGGAATCTAATAACCACTCATTTTTTTGTGTCGTTTTGGTCAAAGGAATCTAGAACTTCAACAGATGTCAAACCAAGGTTTCACGTCTCTGATTATATCTTCTGATTGAGTAGCTGAAATAGGAACAGCCAATCACTTTTGTTATTCCCAATATTTTGTGTTGGATAGGCTAATTTATTGATCGCGTTTATTTCATATTTTTGAAATATTTAAATCTTGTCACAATTTTGTATTGTTTGGTATCACTTTCAAAAGGCAAGAGGGCATAAGCTTTATTTATATTTATTAGACTTTTATAAAAGAATTTTTGTTTTAAATATTTTAGGTAATACTTTACATTTTTTGTGACCAAATAAATGTATGGTATATCTTTGTGCAAATTGAATTATAGCTATCAAATATTTATCTAAGACACAGATTTGTCAAAAAAAAGTTAAATACAAGAAAATAGTATCTCGAGCGCCACATTTAATTTAAAATGCTGCTTTAAAACTACAATATTTTATGGCCAGGCATATTTTAACGTTATGGGATGTTGTTTAGAATATTAAACTTTCGAAGGACAGCAATCGTGATTGAAACCGGTTCATACAGTCCCGAAGTAAACGGAAGAGAAAAAGAATATCTGGTAAGGTATTAGCTTTATTTAATCGTCTTATAATAAACTATTATATAAACATTGATTCACAAAAGAAAGGCCAGTGCATAAATATTCTCCATAGAAACATATTAGAACAGATACCAACTCAGTCAAAAATACTTAAAATACTTCAAAATCCTATGAAGACATTTTTAATATCTGTAAAAATATGTCTTTAAAGTCGACTCACACTTTACAGCTTGCTTTCGTACGGTGACGTGCGACGTAAAGCTGTGAAATGTGAGTTGTCTTTAATATTTTCTTACAAATGGTTAGGCGACGAGTCGCAAGCTCTTATAACATTACACTAACAAGTACGGCGACAACGCCTCAATATACATACATCGAACTACATTTAAACATTATTTACAATATGATAAACGCTTTCGACCAATAAGAAGCAGTTACACGTAGTTTACTAGTTGGT